>PVLD010005574.1:0-110662 GCA_004027595.1 Dinomys branickii
TGAGTTTTTCTTTGTGGTAAGTTTCTAACTATAATTTCAATCTCATTAACTGATACAGGGTTTTTGAAAATTTTTATATCTTCTTGAGTCAGCTTTGGTAATTCATATGTATCCAGCAATCTTTCCATTTCTTCTGTGTTTTTCATCCTATGAAAGTAAAGAGTTTTAAAGTAGATATTGATGATCTTCTGCATTTCCACAGGATCTATAGTGACTTCACACTTATCATTCCTCAATGTATGAATTTGACTCTTTTTTTTTTTTCCTTTTTTGATGTCTGGCAAAGGGTTTGTCAATTTTATTTATTTATTCAAAGAACCAACTCTTCAATTCATTAATTTTTTGTATTGTTTTCTTGATTTCCATCATATTAGTTTCTGGCCTGATCTTTATAATTTCCTCTTTGCGCTTTGGATTTGTCTTGATCTTCTTCTATAAATTTAAGGTGTAACATTAGGTTGTTCTTTTTACTCATTCTGTTTTCACGATTGATAATTCACTGCTATAAATTTTCCTTTGAGGACTACTTTCATTGTGTCCCATAAGTTCCAGTATGTCATATCTGCATTTTCATTTAATCATAAATATTACTTAACTTTTTCCTTTATTTGATCTGTGACCCAGTGGTTGTTTAGAGGGGTTTTATTTAATTTCCAGGTGTTTATGGAGTTTTTAAAGTTTCTTTTGCTTTTAATTTCTAATTTCATTGCACTATGATCAGATAATATGAATAAGATAATTTCAGTTCCTTTGTTTTTACTTCAGCATGTTCTGTGGAACAGTATATGGTCTATTTTAGAGAAAATTCCATATGCAGCTAAGAAGAATGTGTATTCCAACGATGTTGGGTGAAACATTGTCAAAACCTCTAAGCCCATTTGTTCACAAGTTTGGATCAGTTCTGTTATTTGTTTGATTATTTTTTGTCTAGTTGATCTGTTCTTTGTGACAATGGTGTATTGAGGTCTCCTGTTACAATTGTGTTATTGCATATGTGATTTTTCTTCTCTATTAATAATTGTCTTATATAGTTGCATGCTCCATTACAATTGTGTTATTAGGTTTTTGGTTTTTCATATCTATGGAGATTTGTTTCATATAGTTGGGCGCTCCCATATTTCTTGCATACATATTTGTGATTGTTATCTCTTCCCCTTGAAGTTTCCTCTAACAAGTATGTAGTGACCTTCTTTATCTTTTCGTCATTCTTGGTTTGAAGTTTATATTGTCTGCAAACAGAATAGCTACCCTTGCTTTTTTCTGGGTTCCTGTTGGATGGAAGATTATTTCCCATCCTTGATTTTCAGTCTATGAATTTCTTTTTTGCTTTAAATGTGTTTCTTGTATACAGTGTATTGTTGGATTGTGTTTCTTGATCCATTCTGCCAGTCTGTTTCTTTTGATTGGTGAACTGAGGCCATTTATATTGATGGTTGTAACTTATATGTATTGGTTTATCTCAGTCTTGGTATTTTCCTTCTGTTGGTTCCCTACTTTTACCATCTGTTTAATTGTTTTTCCTGCCTGGTGGTTCCTTTGTGTTGTTGTTTTTAGAATTATGGTCATTCTTATCTCTGTCTAGAATATCTTTCAATATTGTCTGTAGCATTGGTTTGGTGTTCATAAATCTCTTCAGTTGTTCTTTGTCATGGAAATATCTTATTTATACTTTAATTCTGAAAGATACGGCTAGGGATATAGGGCTAGGTATATAGCTATTCAGGGCTCAAGTCCCTGAATAGCAAGCACAAGGTGGTTCAATTCCCAGTACCAAAAAAAAAAAATTCTGAAGGATGGTCTTGTAGGGTACATCAATCTGGGTTGGAAGTTGTTTTCTTTTAGGACTTGAAATGCTTCACTCCAAGTTCTTCTTGACTTGAGGGACTGTGTTGAGAAGTCTTCACTGATTTTGATGGGCTTTCCTTTTAGGTGATCTGTTTCTTTTTTCTAACAGCTTTTAATATTCTGTTCTTGCGTTGAATTTCTGGATCTTGATTATTAAATGCTTTGATGTAGTTTTATTTTGGTCATGCATGTTTGGAGTTCTATATACTTCATTTATTGGTATATCAAATACTTTATCCATGCTTAGGAAGTTTTCTGTCCTTATTTCTGTGAAGAGTTTTTTTTATGTCATTTGTGCTGTCTCCAGTTTTGTCACTGACCCATATTAGTCTTATGTTATTTTTCTATCTTGTAGCTGTTGGATTGATTTTTCTTGATCTCTTGTTACTTTTAAGATATCTTTCTTTTCATTATCACTAGCTTCAATTCTGTCTTCAAAATCTCTATTTCCCATTCTCTCCTTCATTTAACCTATTGCATATACTTTCAAAGGAAGCTTTAATCTCCTGGATTTCTATTTGGAGCTATTTCACGGATTCCTAGAAGTGGATTTTTGATAAGAAGCAAAAAATTAAAATCCAGAAAATATAACACAAATTGTCCACAGTCATAATGTAAAACATGTTTTTACTAGAATAATATCATAAAGTGATAATAAACTGAGAGAAATACTTGCAAAATCTCTAATTAACCAATATTAGTAACATAGAATATGAACAACTACATATGTATATATATATAACATAGTCTCAAAATCAAACATACCCTGTAAAGGAAGTCCTATTCTTTTTTTTTTTTAACTTAAAATAACCTGACATTGCTGTCTTTGTATTTAATTTTCATTCCTATACATAATACTGGCTAACATTATGTTATTCATCTGTTTGTTAATTATTATTTTCCACAAAATATGAACAAGGACACATACCAGAAATTCATTTAAGAAGACACTAGTTTGTCTATAAGTAAAATATAATTAATCATATTTTTAATGCGTAGAATAAAGGAAAAGAAAACAAGATGTAATTTGTCACACCAGTGATAAAACAGCTATCATAAAATCTGCAAACCAGGTTTTGATAAGACATTTTCTGGGAGAATAGGAGCCTAATCCCTACTTCCTTTGTGCTGGAGAAAATTCTAAATAAAGCAAAGATTTAAATGTAAAACTGACAGCAGAAAAAAGAGCAGCCACAATAAGCATACCAAACACATATAAACACATACACAAAGACAGCGTAAAACTAGCAGAATAAAATAGACATATATTTCCTTTTGTGTCAATAATGACTCAATAATATAAAAAAATACAAAAAGAAACCCTAGAGGCTGCTGAAGAAATAAATTATTGGACCAACTGGAAAGTCAAAGCTCTCAAATGGCAAAAATAGATCTTTTAAAAAATCAGCAGACATACAAGTCAGAGGAAATTTGTAAAATATGAAATTTTCTAAATGTCCTTATGTCATATTACCCATGATTTAGGTAATACAAACATGACATCTTGAAAATAAATTGTACTACATATAATGTTACATGATTATTGCTATTACAGGAATGCTACCATGTTGTTTAGCAAAGCTCTGTATCATTTCTAATATTTTTTAGCGTTTTTTAAAATTTCCTTTAATGGTTTGATCCATCTTGCATTCTTACATCTGGTCATTTGAGCAAATGCATTGGAGATAACAGTGTGTAATATAACAACCGCTGTTAATTTCTGTCCTTTTGTTTTATAACCCTGTATGTTTTTTTTTTTTTTTTTTTTTTTTTTTTTTGCGGTACTGGGGATCGAACTCAGGACCCTGTGCTTGCTAGGCAGGCGCTTTTTCCACTGAGCTATATCCCCAGCCCCTGCCCTGTATCATTTTTATTGTTTTTGCTTTGCTCTATTTTTCTCTATGTTGTTGTTATTTTGTTATTGTTTTTATTCTTTTTAAAATAAGAAAGGATGCAACATATTCATATGCATTGACCTGAAAATGTCTTCGAAGGAGAATCCTGTATTTGCCTTGGGAGGTAAAACAAAGATCTGATTTATACCAGGAATCCTTGTACCAAAAAGAAGAGAACTGAAAGAAGAGACCTTGTAGAAGGAAAGTCACCCAATGGTGATAGAAGTAAAAACCAGGCTGAGATCTTGCTCTCAGGTGACAGAAGTATTTTCGTTATTACTATTAAGATCGGAACAAAAGATGTGTAGCTTTCTGGCACTGTGCCAGAACACCTCACACACTTAGGTCAGGCACCTGTGCAGTTGGATGCTGCTTACCCAACCTGGTGAATCTGGGCCGACTTTACTCAGTCAAATATTAATCTCAACTGGAAATGCCTTCCAGACACATCCAGGGAAACGTTTATCAGTGATCTGGGCATCCATTATCTCAGGTTGACATGTGAGTGTAAAATTGATTAAATAATCAGTGCCTATGGACAGAACCGAATATTTTTCCCTCTATGTTGGTTGGTCCAAATGTGTTCTTGAGAATTATTAAATATACTAACTTTGTTTTTAAGTACAATATTCTCTCAGCCTAAAGAATACCAAAGTAAGAAGCAACTCAAATAAAAATGAGGTTTATTAATTAGGAGTATGTTTTTCTTGCCTATGGAGTTTTGAAAAGTGGAGCTTCCTCCATCCACAGATAAATGAACTTCCTTCAGTTGTGCAAGTTTTTTAGACAATTACTGCTTGTTTCTTTGAGACGTTCCTCCACGTGGATCCCACAAATCTTGTAACAGTTAGATCATCTCAAATCCAACCGTAACAATTTGATGGAGGCGATGTTCCATGATATCACCAGATAAATGAAACTTCCCATCTTGTGCACAATTCCCCTCCCTGCCCATCTAAGAAGTTTGTGTTATAGTTTACAGTTTACCTTCTGTCCCCAAGTACTCAGTGGGCTTTGGGGGGTAAACTAGATAAAATTCCTTCTGTTAACCAAAATGTTAGTGCCAGAGGCAAAGCATCAGGCAAGCATTCCAACCGAGTCCCTATTGTACATCACATGAACTGTCTCAGTGGGAACATTGTAGAATTTCTCTAATATACAAAGCTTAAAGTGACTTTGCACGATGGGTTATTATACTTAATCCCCCAGTTAAATACTAGAATCCATCAAAATCTGGACAATACTCTGTGTGCAGTGTTGAAAGAATTGATAAGAAAGTTTAAATTGAGTGAAGTTGAATAAGATCAAAAGAATTATGCTCCAGCTTGCTAAACTATATATATATATATATGCACACACACACACACACACACACACTATAAACTGTATATTATATGTATATATCTATAGAGGGAGAATGAGATACTAGCAATATAGTTTTACTACAAAAGTGGAATTATTTATTTACTAGTTATACTCATGAAGAAAACACCCTAAAATTTGAAAATACCAGTATTATATACTGGTACAATAACAGATTCACAACATGCTTTAAATTAACTTTTAAACAGATCTTCTAATAAACTGTAGGTTGCTAATTATGATCCAATTTCAGTATAAATAGTTACCACTCAATCTTCATAGGAGAGAAAAATAAATATTTAATACAAAATTTCTTATTATAATATAGTAAGATGTTTACATAGGGAATTATATAAATTATTATTTAAAAGTGTCTGGATGGTCTTTGTTAGAAAATACTCAGAGAGAAAAAATCTCATATAAATTGAATCACCAGTTGCATATTCATCATGTAGCATTATTAAAGAGTACAAAAGAGAATATCCCACTCATAGAAAAATATGCTGTATTCTGATCTATATAGCAAACATGGACATATAAAAGAGCTTGGTATAAACCAGACGTTAGAGAGCAAATGTTTGTTTTAAAAGAACCTGATGTGAAAAGATGAAGCAAAGCAATGAAATCTGTCAGCTTCTCATGAGACAATCTAATGATAACAAGAATTAGTATTCTTGTCTATATAATGCCTACAAGAAGTAATAATTGTGTGCACATAAAGATTCACTGCAATAAGCTACACAAAATGCTTAAAATTAAGATTGCAACTCACCCTAAAAAGCTTGAGATTAAAAATGAAACACTGTTTGGAATATATATATATATATATATATATATATATATATATATATATATTTACTCTTATCTCTTCTAAAGCATATGTTTCCTTCTAAGCTTTCCAAAGATTTACCATTTGCCATGTTTTAACACATTAAATGTTGTTAAATTCTCTAAGGCACTGTTGGTAACTACTTCCAAGATTAAAACTAACAAAAAAATGTATTTTAAACGCATCTTTACTATTTGACATCTTTAGGGGCTCTAAATCATACAAAGATGGGCTATTTCACTCCTTTATAATCAAATATTGCAAATGTTAATCTATTGGATGTTCATGTGATCAAGAGCAAATCTCTAATTCAACTATTTTTCTAATTCTACAAAGTAATGTACTAGATACTTTTACAAAGCAGGGAGGGATATTACAGTTTGAATATTCTTTTTATCTCAATTTTTTTCTTTTATGTGCAGCCATGTGTTTATGTTTTTAGTATCTTTTGCTTTATTTCCAAAAGCCTTTATGAAAACAAACAAGGATGTAACATGCAAAGCACACTTTGCATAACTTCCATGTTTTCTCCTTATATCTTAGTAGCATGATTACTACGTTTAGGATTTGGGGGGATAACACTTCAATGTCATGTCTAAATTAAAAATTCTTTCCTTAAGGTAAACTACAATGTAAAACTGTAATGTATGTAGTGTGATTACAGCACTGCAAACAGGGCCAAGTCTATGCTGTTTGGTGTACGCTTGTTTTAGTAGCTTTGTAATTCATCATTTTTATAAATAAGTTATTTTTGCTTGGCCTTTCCAGTGAGATATCCACATCTATTGTATATGTTTATGCTACAAATAAGAAATTTGACTTAAAATATATGTACTGCTCAAAAAATTGAGTAGATCACTTTCACAGAAACCTATCTCCTCATAGACTTACAACTAAATTCTTGGTATAAAACATTAAGTACTTAATAATGTAGAGAGATATAGGATATGATATTGTGTAAATGTGTTTACATTTTACAGAGTTTTTTTTAAAATAATAGACCCATTTCTTTAACAGTATACTTACTCTCAGTTATTGTGGTCATGAGATATGTGGAAGAACAGATGCAGAGTTTCTTTCTGAGAGAAAATCTCACTCTTTCTCACAAAAAGTCTTCCATTTTGTTCTGGGAAGAATTCCAAAGTCTCGCGTAGGTTCTTGAAAGAGCTACAGGTGTTGTTTTGTTTTTTCTTTCTGTGGGACCTTTTCCCCAGTTCACCTATGGGAGGAAACAGGTTTCTTATCTTAAAATAGAAGTACAGCCAGTACTTTCCTCAGAGGTTGACCTTGTTCATTAGATAAAATATTTGAAGCACTGAGTATTAATATACAATATGCAGTGAATTCTAAATAAACGCTACTTTGATAAATTTGTGTGAACATATTTAAAGCTCTAAGAAGTCTTGATGAAAGGCATGTGCTTTGCTTAACTTTATCGCAGTATCTTACTGGAACCTATTTATCTTTCACTATTTAGGAAACAAAACTTTCTGATAGCTCTCTGCCTGCCTATGTTTTTTCCTTTGCTTTGTATCTGTGCTTATGTGACACCATCGCATAAGCTAAACCATCAGCCAAGCTAAAAATGTTTCATAAAATGATCCTATGGTACTTCACATTCTCAACTTGGGGACATTGTGTCTACTTTGTAGGACTCTTATTCATGGTCTCAGGACCAGCAAGCATCTTCCATTAAGTGATTTGTTCTTAAAAGGTTACAAATTATAAGTAATTTACAGCCTAGGTAGCAAAGTTAATTAAAAATAATACTTTTCTCAGCTGTATGACTCAGAACAATAATAACATCTCATTCTTAATTTCAGATCCATGACAATGGTACAAAAGCCATAAATATTTTCTGATAACAGAAGAGAAGCCATTAGTTATCACTGCAATTATTTCATCCAGGAAATAATTTTCATAATTTTATATAAATATCTCTTAAAATTTTATTACCGAGAGACAGTCCTTTCTACTCCATTCTACACTTGAGCTGCCCTGGCATGAACTATTCTCCACCCATCTCCCCTGTTCCTAAAAGTATCTTTGTTTTGTTCAGGTTTCTGCCCTCCTTTGACTGAGTTTGACCCATAAAAAGTAGCGGAAAATAGATCCTATTTTGTCCAAACCATTCATAGCAGTTTCACTTGACCAATGATGCTTCTTCAGCCACAGGAGTAGGTGTAAAAATGGTGCTGGGAGAACTGGCCATCCCCATGCAGAAGACTGAATCTAAACCATATAGCTTAACATACACGAAAGTCAAAACAGATCAATGACCTAAATATTAAACCAGTAACAGTTAATCTGTTGGAAGATAAAATAGCTAAAACTCTTGAAGTTGTCGGCATAGGCAATGACTTTCTGAAAAGAACCTCAATTGCACAGAAATAACATCAAGAAACCACAAATGGAGTCATATCAAGTTAAAAGCCTCTGCTCAGCAAAGGAAACAACCAGCATTAAATAGGCAATGTATAGAGTGAGAAACAAATTCAACATCTACTTTGAAGACAAAGGACTATGGTCTAGAATACACAAAGAACTAAAAATGTATCCTCCAAATAGAGACCCAATTAAAAAATGGGTAACTGAATAAATAGACACTTTTCAGAAGCACAAATGGCCAATAAATATATGAAAAAATGTTTAACATCTCTGGGAATTAGAGAAATATAAAATAAAACAACACTGAGACTCCAATTTCTTCCAGAAATAATGACTGCCATCCAGAAATAAAATAGTAACAAATTCTTTCAAGAATAAAGGAGGAAAGCAATGCTTTTATATTTTTGACAGGAATGTAAATTGTTACAACCGCTATAGAAATCAGCGCGGAGATTCCTCAAAAAATTAGAAATACAGGGGCTGGGGGTATAGCTCAGTGGCATAAGCGCTTGCCTGGCAAGCGCAAGGTCCTGAGTTCGATCCCTGGTACCGGAAAAAAAAATAAATAAATAAAAAAAAAAAAATTAAAAAAAAAAAAAAAATTAGAAATACAAATTTCATTCAACCTAGCTCTTTCCCTTCTAGGTATCTACTTGAAAGAGTTAAAGACATCACATTACAGTGATACATGCGTACTAATGTTTATAGTAGCACAATCTGTAAGAAAATCTTGGAAGAAGTCTGTAAGTCCATCAGCAGAGGAATGGATAAAAAAATGTGGTATTGATTAAAAAAGCATTGCTCTCTCATAAAGAATAAGCTTGAGTCTTTTGGAGGAAACTGGATAGATTTTGAAACCCTACTGTTAAGTGAAATAAATCAGACACATGAATTTAAATAGCACATGGTTTCTCTTATGTGGGAAAGACAAAATACAAAAAAAGAACAAAATAAAAGATAAATAATAGGAAATAGGGAGATAGATTTTTACAAATAGGAAGGGGACCAAGAGATGAGGGATGCGGAAGTGTGGGAGAGGAAGCAGATGAAAAATGAATTAAAACGTGTTATGTACATGTACAAATTCCCACGAGGAATGGAATCATTATGTACCACAAATACATACTAAAAATAATAATTGAGAAAAACATTGTGGCAGCTTGCTTGTGAAGGGAAATTTATGGAGGGAACACAATCAGAGATTTTCACTCTAACGTGAGAATTTCTGTCTTAATGGTGTTTGTAGTGCCATGTCTGAGTGTGATGTTTAAACAGTGGGTAAGCTGAAACACAAAGCCACACTTGTGAGGTTTGGAGAATACAGATATGGGAATAAATTAAGAAACTTTTTGTTTCATTTGTTTTGTTTATTACTCAACACTATATTTGTCTTTTCCTGTCCTCTGACGTTCTTGCTATGTGGTTTTCTTGTTAAATTAGTTAGAAAATTTTCAAATGGTTAAAAAGCAGCTAAGGTTATGCAAATTGTGAATTCTACTGTCATAATCACAGCATCTAACTGCAATTCTCACCTAGCTTTCAACAGTTTTACTCAGAGTGTTTACACGAAGTCTACTTTTCTGTATTTTAAATTTATTAGATGTGGCACTTTTATTTTATGAAAATTATAGATGATAGTTTGTCTTATCAAATTCAATATTATTTTACTGTTCCTGTTTATTTTGTGAAGTATTCATGAGAAGAGCAACGTTCTTTAAACAGAAGCACTCATTATACTTACACTTTCAGAATAAATCAATGTACAAGAATGTTAGGAATTCTTTATATTCTCACTGATGAATTTCCCACCATTTTTGATTTATGATGCTTTTGTTTTCTTCAATAAATGTACAAAATACTGAATATTTTAGCCCCACAGTTCAATAAAACTTAAACATTCCAGAACTTACTATCTGATTATAATTGAGACACTCTTTGTTAATATCGATAGCTGCATTTTAGAACTAAACTCTCTTGGGCTTGAAATTCCTTTTGAGAGAGGATATTATGTGGGATTTAGTACAGTGAGTGTAGCACTTACATGGCCCTTCGCTTCGCACTGCAACGTTTGTAGGTCACAATAGTTCAGAATTTGAATACCCTGTTGGTGTCTGTGTTTGGTTTTCAGTTTGGGAGACACATAGACTATATAGATGCTATTTTTCTCGTATAAAAACATAGCAAAACCAATGAATTTTCTTTTTATGTTGCAATGAATCCCTCACATTAAGAAAGATCCATCATATTAAATACAAAGTACACTGACATCTAAAATAAATGCTTTTGCTTGATAACATAGGACTTGGAAAAACGAAAAGAACATTCAACATGAAAGTATAAGCTGATGGCCTTTTCCTTAAGTTGTGAAGTGATTCGTTTTTATCCATGCTAAGTTTCTTTGAACATTTTGTATTGAGACTCAGCTGTGTCAATAGGCAATAATCTTATTTATATGACTTTTTAGTTATTAATTTCACATAAAGATAGGCAATTATTAAAGAAGATGATTGTAAAGCAGAGAAATTGTTTTGGAACAAACTGAACACTTCCCTGTAAAGGGAGAATTTACATTTTTAAAAATAGGTTATCTTACTGGAAAATTCCATTTTAAAATATAATTTATTTTTCTTTCTCACTAGTTCTCTCCTTTGCTCCCTCCCTCTGTCTCTCCCCCTTCCTTCCTTCCTTCCTTCCTTCCTTCCTTCCTTCCTTCCTTCCTTCCTTCTTGGCCCATTGCCTTTTCTCTTTTCCCTTTGTCAAGGCTCTGGCATTGCTACACTTTGACATAAATTGTCCCCCAAAGATTCATGTGCTTGGTCCTCAGTGGTGGTGAGAGGTGGTAGAATCACTGGGGAAGGGGCATCATGGGAGATAATCAGGTCATGGGCTCTCAACTTTTATAGAGGGATTAGTTCTCCCAGAGTGAGTCTGTTCTCATGGGAATGGAGTAGTTCTTGACAGAGTAGCTTGGTATAAAAGAATGAGCCAGATCCTTCTGCAATTTCTCGTTTCCTGTATCATCCCATAATCTCTCCATTTGCATGTATCCACTTCCCCATCTATTTCTTTGCCATATTTTTACTTAGCCAGGGATGCACTACCGGGATGCCAGTAGATCTTCCAGCTGCCAGAACTGTGACCCAATCAATCTATTTATTTTGTAAAGCGTCCAGATTCAGGTGCTTTATTATAGCAATACAAAACAAACTCAGATGTGAAAATTTGACTCTGACATCCTTGTCCCACTCTTTTTACCACAATACTTTCCTGTTCTTACTGTTGTTTTAGCAGTATCTTAGGATATTATAAATATTTATTAGACTTTATCTTACATCCTGCCTGTCCTAGATAAGTTCATGTGGCAGCATCCAGATGTAAATGTTAGCGAAACCAGCAGTAACGACGAAAAGGGTGACCAAAACTGTGCTCTGGGCCCTGCTGGTGATGGGCACAGAACAAAAACGGAACGGGTCTGTCCAAGGTGTGAGGCAAACCTGGTCATAAAAAGGAATTTTTTTCCTACTGTGTTAGGATAAAGTCAGAAAATACAACACACGATATTAAAATGCATTTAACAAATATGTACTGAGTACCCACAATAAGCTCTACAATTGCTCTAGACATTAAAAATTAGGGAGATCTGTCTCCTCTTCCACGAAACTTATCTTCTATAATTTTTGTGAAGAATACAGCAAACGATACCACATTATTAAATTGTAATAATGTAATTTCTTTGCTCAGAAATATACATGAAATAACGAGATCCTACAATAGCAAAACTGACCTAACAAGAGAGGGACATCAGTTTTATTTGAACTGAAATCTGAAACATGAGCAGGAAGACACAAGACACTAAGGGAAAGTGAACAGCACAGAGAGACAGGAGAAGCACGTGTCATGGGTTTCACCTCCCGATACGATATCTGAGGAGCCACTGAAATGCTTAAGAAGAGGTGTCGAGATGTCGCTCGTGATAAAATATGTAATGCGCATTAAGTGTATCTGAGAGAATCAGAAATATGCTCTGAGACTGCGATGTTTTCATTTGTGACTTGTACTTTGAGTACCATGGTGGCCAGTCTTTTAAGATTGCAATGCAGTCGTGTATTAAACATAGTTATTTTTCACTTTGTTTTGAAATTTTGTTTTACTTTTTTTCTTAGAAGTAAAAAGAAAGATTTTAAAATTTTCTTTGTTAATATGTACATGTTTTCATTTAAAATGAAAGTTGTTTAAAGAAGCATATTGCATACTTACCTGTGGTGTGAAGGGTCATAGCATGTTATTGTAATATTAGGGCTTGAGAAAATATCTTGAGAACTCCCAACCTTTAACAATAATAACAGAGAAATAAACAGCAGGCTATCAGAAAGTTCCTCAGGGAAAGAGAAAATCCAGAAAATTTGGGGTCCCAGAGCCTGAAGTGCTTCAAAGGAGAGGTTCTCATTATTATCAAGGTCAGGGCTGAGTCAAACTTAATAAAAATTTAGTTAACACTCAAGATCTCACTTTTTCCTCTTCCAAAGCTATAAACATTATTCCTATGACCACAGATCTAACAATGATACAGCCAGGTGTTGTGACGCATGCCTGTAATCCTAGCACTAAGGAAGCTGAGGCAGGAGGATCGTTGTAAGTTTGAGACCAGCCTGAGATACAAAGTGAACTCAAGGTCAGTTTGAACTGCATAGCAACACCCTGCCTCAAAAAGACAAGAAAAGATACAAAAAAGTATATTCTATGATGTATATATATTGAAATAAATCAAATTTTGTTCTTTTATTATTCTAGATTCATTTTATGGTTTGAATTCATAAGGCACTTAATTTTATCATATTTCTTTATTCTACTTTCTCCTAATTCCAATAGTTGAAATTCTTGTTTATTTCACCATTTGGCATTTTGAATAGGGAAAAACTAGATCATATTATGAGATTCTTTAAAGTGTCAAATTAAGCATGTTGCTCAGCCATGAATAATCTGAAAACATGTATTATTTAAAGGTTTCCTTCAGATAATGACCTTTTATTTATTACATAGTTAATGTCTATTGTCTATTAGGTTTTTACTGAATGCTACATGTTTTGCAGGTATCATTTCTAAACTTAACTGCAAGCTGTAGAAGCAGGCTTTATAAATGTCATTTCATCAACGAAACATTTAAGACTTGGGGAGGTTAGAACACCTGTCCCAGGTCTCTAGCTTGCATAATGAGTGTACTGACTGAACCTGAATTTATCTGCTTTCTATGCACATGCTGTTTACTGTCATGGTCCCTCTACTCATTGTACTTGCCTTTTCTAGTGGGATACAACCTGAAGAACTCTAGGGACAGTCCGCAGCCCCCTAAACATTGTCTACAGGCTCACTGCAGTTCTATTAACAACCATTCAGTTACTGTTTCCATTTTTCATGTATTTAACAAATATGTACTGAGTATCTACAATAAGCTCTACAACTGCTCTAGACATTAAAAATTAGGGAGATTTGTCCCTCTTTTAAAGTTCATGTCCTTTATTAAATAAAGTCATACTTTAATAAAAATTTGTTCATCAAATCTCTTTGTGAAAATGTTGCTCAAGTTCAGGTACATTTGATATGAGAAGAGTTGGGGCTGTGGGGATATAGCTCAGCAGCATGGTGCCTGCCTGCCTGAATTTCATTCCTGGCACCAAAAGAAGAAAGAAAGAAAAGAATTGGGGCAGAAACGTGATTCTGAAAGACTTTCGTGGGACCTTCATGAGTCCTTCATGGGACCTCACAATGAAGAATATTGATTTGTGGATAAGTTCTTGGTATTGTAAAACCCAAAATTCTAGAGTATCCAGAATTGTAGACAGAAATAATTTATAAATAAAAAGTTTTCTCCATAATTTCGCTTATTATTAATCTTCCTTTACTCACCATTCTAAATAAAAGTAACATCCATACCCAAGCATGTAATTTTTTCTGCCACAAAAGATGACCAAATATTGCAGAGCCCATTGATTTTTGTTACATTGAAGATAACAAATGTATCTTCCATTTTTCCTGTCTCAGTGTGTAACTTTCCAAATAATTTTACTTGTTGATAGAGACCACTATGAAGCAGACCTGAGCAGGATTTAATACTAACCAATTGGCTTTCCGTGTTCACTTATGAATCTGTCTAAGGCCGAGGCTCCTGAGCTGGAAATGGCGGACTCATAGTAAGTGAACCTCTGTGAGTCACTAATCTCTAGTAGAACCAGTAAGCCTGGAAAGCCTCAACGGATAAGACAAGGTCACAGCCAATGACACCTGGATCTGATCTCAACTAGATAAAGACTCTAGCCACAGGCATCTCTTGAGTGGATTAATTTAATACCTTTAATACCTTGCTTAAAGAAGTCCTTGAGGGATTCAGCCCCTCTTGAGTACTCCCCTCCCCACTTCAAATCACCAAATAAATACGGGCCACCCAGAGAAGGTCCTGGTCTTAGCCCTGAGAGAAGCTTGAATTCTGTGAGAGGGCTTTGGTCCTCCTGGAGCCCTGAAATCATTCCATTTGCCTCTTTTTATTTAGCCTTCACCCTACAGTCATTCAGGAAACTGCAGACCTGATCAGCCAGCAACAACTAAGGGATGTTATTAACCTAACAACTTGTTATTATATGTATATATGTGATTGATTTTCTTTTTGGGGGGTACCAGGAGTTGAACTCAGGACCTCACACTTGCCAGGTAGGCACTGTGCTATTGAGCCATCTCCTTGGCCCAGGAATTGATATTTATAGGAAATAATTTTTCACTCTTTGACAGAAATGGACATGAAAACAAAATAGTTTTCATCTCCTTTTATTGCTTCACCGTCACTCACAATCTGTGTGCTCTCTGGGTGGAAGCTAATTGCCCAAAAATGTATGCATGTGAAGCCAGATGCTTTCAAGGTCAAAAGAGAGTAAATTCATTTATGAAGAAAACTAAGATGAATTATTTCAGAATTATTATTGGTATTAAATTATACAGGATTACCCTTTCATTAGCTTACCACAAGTTTATGAAACTGTAGAAATTAATCATCTTGGTTAAGTACCATCTCTCTAAAAGAAGGTTATGAATATATATGTATTTACCAGTGTTTATAGAAGTGTGTGTGCAAAAACAAGTGTCCTTATCTGACTCAGGGGGTGATTGAACAGGACCTCAGGCATGCTAAGTCCATGCCCTACCAGAGAATTGCACCCCAAGTGCTGCCTTTATCTGTTTTACTGAAAATTAGCATTCTGTTATCACAGAACTGCCTAAGATCTCACAAAATTGGCATCACATATCTTAATACAGACACTTTTAAGTAAATAAATGTTGATACTAGAGGACAGTGGTACTGAATGTTTTAGAGCCTTCACTGATATAAATAGCCCGGTACAGCACATGTGCCATTGGCTCACGACCACTGCTGTAGGTGATTATAAACCCTGGAAGTCCTAGACACTGTTTAACTTAAGACCTGCCTTCTTCAAACGAAATCCATGTGGGTTAATGTGAAATGAGGAATGAAGAATCACAAGTTAATACAGACACCATTAATATATTCGACTTGACTCTTCTTTCTCTGTTGCCCCTAAGTAAGATATGATATGAATGAACTTTTTCTATTTCTTCACAAGATAGAATTTAGAGCCCATGTGAGAATGTATTAAAATATTAATAATTAACATTTCATAATAGTCTACATAGTTGCTTTACCCTAACTGTCCATACTGTGATACCAATCAGTCATAAATATAAACTGAATTTATTTCTTATAGTGTAGGTCATTATTTATAATTTTTTTAAAAAAACAAGAAAAATTTGTAGAGAAATTAGAGTGTAATTTTTCCAGGCAGTTGGTAAACCATGGCTTTAGGTGCTTTTGGCTCAAAGTTTAATTTTGCAAGTGAAAGCCTTTGTTTGTGACATGTGAGCCTGTTTCTTTCTTCCAATCTCTTCACTTGAAAAGCAGGAAAATAGTACTGACTCTTGGAGTTCTCAGTCTGAAAAGTCAAAGAAAAGAGTAGCTATTTGCACTTATAGTGGCACGAAAAGCTCTTTATCTAACGTGTTTAAGCTCAGAACATCAGGGTCGTGATCTAACGTGTTTAAGCTCAGAACATCAGGGTCATGATCTGGTTGATGTGCTAATGCCAAACGACCATGGGATAGAACCAAAGAATTTTTTTTCCTAACCTAATAGAAAACAGATTTTTTCCATGAACTATGGAGGAGAAAATGTGACCTGTCTAAACAACTTGTACAAACACAGGAAATAAAGGCAATTCTTACAGACAGATTTTAGTAAGCCTTGGCCAGCCACAGTTCTAGAGTAATAACTAATTCCCAGCTCTCTGTGATGTAAGATGGCTCTTTTTCATCATAACAGGAAGGAAACACATAAGTGAGATCATTTGTGAGAGATGAATTTGAGATCATCTGTCACTGCTTAGTGTCCATTATCTTTCCTTTTAAACCACTATGATAAGTCATTTATCATCCACTATTGCTAACAACCAGTTAATTTGAGGAAGTATGGAGACAACCAATCAGTGAAGACTGTTAAGGTATTGTGGGAATCATTGTTGGCTAAATGTAGGACAACTACTTAAAAGACATTTTTCTAAATGGGATCAAATTGTGAAAAACAACCACCTCTGTCTTTCCTAACAAACGGGATCATCTCTGGCTCAGACTAGCTCATCTTGAAGGACACTTCCTGAACACACTAGTTACAATGTTGCCTGTTTGGTTCAGCACCTGGGAACACAGCTATAAACCAAAGATAGCTTAGCAAGAGCCAAGGACTTTCTGTTCCCTCCATTCCCCCTTTGTTCCACATTTGTTCCTTCTCAGAAACCATTCTGATTCCCTCCAGGCATCTTGAGTTACAACAGATCACGAACCTTCTTCCTACCCAGGGAGGAAGATGTCAGCTCGGTACCCCCACCCAGAGTTAGGGCTAAAAGAGCTTCCTTTCCTTTGTCCCCTCTGAGTGCCAGCTGCTCCTTGTGCCCTTCTGCAGAAGTAAATTTTGCTTTGTCAAGTCAAAATGAATAAATAAATAAATAAAAGACACTTTCTCTCTCACCATTATAACATCATTATTTATTAAGGGAGTCAGGGACAATGATATACTTTAAAGACAGAGTAGCTACATCTATATCTCATAAATAAAAATGAAATAAAGAAGTAAAAACAGTGACCAAATGAAATGCTCATAAATAAATGACCATATAAATCACTCACACACCCTTCCCTTTTTCTAGCTTAGAAGAACTTGCCGTGGGACAGTGTGCTTTGCTTTATTATTTGGCTGTTGTGAGAAATCATTTAGATAATTTATCATCTGATATGTGGCAAAGACTATATGTGAGGACTGTTAGAAATAATATTTTCTAAGATCCACATAATACAGAATGGTGATTAGCATGGATTTAGAGAATAGTAAAATGCACTCAAAAACAGTAGTCACAATTTTTTAGAGTGTACATATACTTTTTTTAAAAACCTGAGGATAAAATGACTTCAAAGAAATCAAATACAGGACAAGTACACAAAGAATATATTACGTAAGTGTATAGTGTCTCACATATGAAATTTTCTCATGTTCATCCTGGGATATTAACTGTCTCAGGCCACAAATGTCTTTCAACTTTTATTTCTCTTCCATTATTCTCTTCCTTCACAGTTCGTAGCATCTTTTTCCAGCTCATCGATGGCTCTTTTTCTTGATGATTTCTCGCATGTGTACTTCAGCATCACTTCCACAGTTCTTCTTAGGCAGGTTAAATATAGTGGTCATCACCATTGCCTCTCTGATGGGCTACTGCCAATAACTGATCCTCAGAGAACCACAAACTTAATATGGTGGCACCTAGCACTATGGTTTAGACACTTTAAATTCACCTCTGTTATTCTCCAGTCTGGTGAAATTTGACACTTTTCTCAATACAGGTCTTAACAGTAAGTCAGCAATAGCATCTGGGCATGTATTTTTGAATAACCCCTTCTTCACTCTTGCTGTATATTTGTAAGAGCTTAAACTCAGGTAAAGTAGCAAGGTATCGCTTTCCGTGGGTTATTCTAACGGGGATTATCTCTGGAAACATATTAAGGGGCACTCTTTCTCCTATTGCTGTGTGGATCGTCCTATCTCTACTGTGTTTCAGGAATGCTAGACTGCAATAATTCTTCTCAGAGACTCGCAAGACTCTTTGATACGACAAAGGGTGATCTGGTACAGGGGAGGTGAACCCACAGCACGTGCGCTGCAGGAGGCATGCAAACCCCTCCCTGCTGGCACGCAAACCAGGACACCACAGCACCAAGCACCAGGTGACAGTGCGTATGGGGCTACGTGCATGCTTTGAAAGGAGCAGCAGTGCCCAGGGATGATGTCATAACTTATTACCCGGAAGTTTGCCAAGCTTTCACATGGCTGGTCGGTGTGTTGCTGAGGACATGCAATGGTACCTCAGTTCACGAACTGAATTTGTCCCACAATTCTTGGCAAGGTGGCTACAGTTCTGTTTACCACCTGATATGCAGTTTGCAAATGGAAGCAAAATTTTGCCACTTTGTTTATGAACCAAATAGTTCATGAACAGAAGCATTCATAAAGTGAGATATTACTCTGTACATATTTGCTTGTACTGGCTGTGAGTTTTAACACATTTACTTTTATGAACACAAGATTTTAGGTTTGAGTTTTCTTATTCAAAATTGAAATTTAATATCTAAGATTTAGCAAACAGATGTCCTAATTAAGAGACTGAGATTCTCTTAATGTTGTGCTATCCCTCTGGAATATTTGTTTTTTGTTTTTGTTCTGTAATGACACAGACTCACTATGTAGTCCAAGTTGACTTGAACTCACAGAAATCCTCCTGCCTCTCAAGTGCTGGGATATTATGCATGTGTCTCTATGCCCATAATCCTGAAATAGTTGAAATGACAGCATCATATTTAGTTGTTCATGAAGAATTTATAAAAACAAGTACTATATATATAAATATATAGTAAATATATATATAGTACTTGTTTTTATACTATATATACAAGCACTATACTATATAAACAAGTACTATATATATATATATATATATATATATATATATATAGTATTTGTTTTCTTCTCCATGTATATATATATGGCAGGAGGTCATGGACTGAGTATGGTCTTAGCAGAAGCCTTCACAAAGTAGGAAATTCACTTGGTTGCCTTTTCCAGAGCAAGCCAAAAGCTGTTAGTCAGTGCAACATTGCACCCTTGCACTGATTGTCAACAAATTCAAGAGGAATTCCAGCTGAGAATCACTGCTGTAGATTGTTGATTCAGAGAATATCCAATTCTTTACTGTTAAATAATAGTGTTAGCTTATTTTTTATATAGGGATGGGTTTATATTGGGTGCTTTGGTTTTTAAAAAAAATTTGTATTTTTGTAGATTCCAAGTCTTGAACACCAAAAAAATGATTACAGTGAAAACAGCAAAATTCAAAACAAGTACTGAGGATCATTCCCAGAGGCCTGGATGGAGTCAGTTGGAGAGACTGAGTGCAGGGATAAAGCACTGTGTACTCTGTGTATTGAAAGTGTTGTGCGTCACACATCAAGTGTCATAAGCACTTTGACACCAATTGTAAAACATTGTTGAACTTGGTCAAACAGAAAGAAGAGTTTCTTGAGGGGAAACTGAGGCATTATCATTGCCAATATTTTAGTTTTTCAACTATTTTTTTAAAATAAATCACCTGACAACTGCCAGCTTTCAAATTTCACTGTGCATAGTAAAACATGGTAAATCCCTCTCTGATGGGGCTTTAATCAAAATGACCATGTTGTCTTGGAGTGATTCTCCTTTTTATGAATTCTAAAAACAAGGATAAAATTATGCAATTCATCTCTGAGATGCAACTTTTCATGAAACACATTCAAACGGACATCCAGAAAATTAAAAATTCCATTTAAAGCTGGCAAAACTACATGAAAGAAGCTGAAGATAGACTCTCAGACCTTAAATATAGCATTGCCACTAATGACTGTGAGAGGAAGGATCTCTTAAAAATAACAAGGAACCAGGAAATAACAATTCAACAACTGCAAGATGAAGCAAAGAGAAACAATATAAGATTAATAGGTGTAAAGGAAAGAGCAGGCATCAACACAAATGACATAAAAAAAGACTATTTGCAGAAATAACAGCAAATTAACCAAGCATACAAAAAGAATCATACAGAAAAGTGAGGCATATACAACTCCAATTAACCATAACCAAAATAAATCTATATTTATATAGTGATCGAGATCCCAGAAATTCAGCCCAAGAACAAAATATTAAAAGCTAGTAGAGAAAAGAAACAGATCACGTATAAAGGAAAACCCATCAGAATCACAGCAGATTTCTCAACACAAACCATTAAGTCAAGAAAAGTTTCATGTGAAGTATTTCAGGCTCTGAAAGAAAACAACTTCCAAACTAGATTGATGTACTCTGCAAAACTATTCTTCAAAATTAATGGAACAATAAAATATTTCCACAATAAAGAACACCTGAAGAAATTCATCAGCACCAATCACTCCTAAAAAGAGTACTTAAAGATATTCTAGGAAGATAAAAATGACCAAAATTTCAAGAATAACAACAGAAAGGAACCACCAAGTGGAGCAAGCAATTAAACGTAGAGAAAAAGGAGGAACTAACAACAGGAAAATAACATGACAAAGATAAGCCAATACGTATTAGTTATAACCATCAATGTAAATGGTCTGAATTCACCAATGAAAAGAAGCAGACTGGCAGAGCAGATCAATAAACAAAATCCAACAATATACTCCATACAAGAAACACGGTTAACTCAAAAGGAAATTCATAGACTGAAAATCAAAGGATGGAAAACTATACTACATGCAACAGGAACCCAGAAAAAAGCAGGGGTATCTATACTGTTTACAGACAATGTGAACTTCAAACAAAGAATGATCAAAAGAGATAAAGAAGGTCCCTACATACTTGTAAAGGTAAAACTTCAAGAGGAAGAGATAATAATCATAAATATCTCTGCATCAAATACAGGAGCAGTCAAGTATATAAGATAAATTTTAACAGACATGAAAAATGAAAATAAGGTGTAACAATCATAACAGGGGACTTTAACACCCCATTTTCACAAGGAAATAGATCAACTAGACAGAAAATCAGCCAAGAAATAACAGAAATAAACCAAACTTGTGAACAAATGGACTTAGTATAACTTTACAGTGTTCCACCCAATAATATCAGAATACACATTCTTCTCAGCTGCACATAGGATGTTCTCTAAAATAGACCATATACTAGCACATACAACATGCTTAAGTAAATGCAAAAGAGTTGAAATTATCCTATGCATACTATTGAACCACAGTGTAATGAAATTGGAAATGACAGCAGAAACCACAAAAACTCCATAAACACATGGAATTAAATAACATCCTCCCGAACAACCATGGGTTATAGATGAAATTCAAGAAACAATTAAGCACTATTTACAATCAAACAAAATGTAGATACAACTTATGGGAACCTGTGGGATGCAATGAAAGCAGTCTTCAGTGCTAAATCTAGGGATGGAATTCTCCCCTCAGGAAAGCAGGAGGAGCACAAGTAAACAATCTCATGCTGCATCTCAAGCTTCTAGAAAAAGAAAAGCAGTCAAGCCAAAAATCCAAAGAAGGTAGGAAATTATAAAGCTCAGAGCAGAAATTAATGCAATAGAGACTAAGAAAATAATACAAAGAATTAATGAATCAAAGAGTTGGTTCTTTGAAAGAATAAATAAAATTGATAAACCCCTACCTAACCTTATCAGAAAAGAAAAAACTGAAATTCATGCAGTAAAGAATAAATGGGGTGAACTCACTATAGACCCTGTAGAATTCAGAAGATTATCAGTATCTATTTTGAAAATCTTTACTCTCATAGGATGGAAAACAGAGGAAATGGGCAGATTCCTAGATACACATGAATTACCCAAGCTGAATAAAGACACAACTACAAACACACTTGACCAACTTATCTTTGACAAAGGGGTCAAACATATTCACTGGAAGAAAGATAGCCTCTTTATTACATGGTGCTGGAAAAACTGGCTCTCCGGATGCCAAAAACTAAAACTAGACCCATGTCTACCACCATGCACTAAAGTCAAAATGGATCAAAGATGTAAATATTAAAACACAAACACTAAATCTACTGGAAAAAAAGTAGGTGGAAATCTTGAAGACATAAGAGTAGGCAGCGAGTTCATGAAGAAAAACCAAAGTGCACCTGAAATACTTCAAAGAATCAACAACTGGGATCTCCTCTTACTGAAAAGTTTTTGCACATCAAAAGAAATCACCAACAAAGTAAAAAGAAAGTCCACAAATTGGAAAAAATTTTAGCCAAATGCCCCTCAGACAAAAGACTTCTATCTAGAAAATACAAAGAATTTAAAAAATTAAGCCCCCAAATTCAAAGACCCAATCCAAAAATGAGCATCTTAGATGAATATACACTTCTCAGATGAAGAAATACTAATGGTGTATAAATATATGAAAAATGTTCAGTGTCAGTGGTCATTTGAAAGACGCAAATGAAAACAACACTGATATTTCATCTCACCCCAGAAAGAATGGCGATCTTTAAGAAATCAACCAATAACAAATGCTGGAGCAGCTATGGGTAAAAAGAAGCCCTTCCCCAAAGTTGGTGGGAGTGTAGACTGGTGAAACCACTGTGGAAATGAGTGTGGAGGTTCTTCACAAAACTAGGATTAAAGGTCCCACTTAGCCCAGCTATTCCCCTTCTGGGTATTTTCCCAGAAGAATTTAAAACATCACATCACAGCAATATATGTGCACCCATGTTTATAGCAGCACAATTTGTCATAGCTAAGTCTTGGAAACAACTCAAATGCCATCAACTGAGGAATGGAAAAAAAGATGTGGTATTTTTATACAGTGGAGAATTGCTCAACTATAAAAGAAAAAGGTAAACTCGAGGATTTTATAGGTAAATGGATGCAAATAGAGACCATACTCATAAGTGAAATAAATCAGTCCCACATATGTAAACATAGTATTGTCTCCCTAGTGTAAGAACATGAAAGAGTAAGTGGAAACAAAATCATAGAAAGGGAAAGAAATTGCTCAAAAGAAGAAACTGGGATGAAGAAAAGGAGAAAAAGAAAGAAAAAGGGAAGGAAAAATATATATGTAAAGAGAGAGATAGCTCAGATAACTGTACTGCTGATGTCTAATGGTTTAAAGGAAAAGTTAGTGCTTTTTTGACCAATTTTGCATGCTTATATCTGGTAATCTGAACAACTAATTTGAAAAGAACTATGTGCAGTACAACAATTGTTGAATTCATTTCATCTTGTTTGATGAAACTCTGTATTGTGTATAATTTCTTTGTTTTTATTTTTATTCTCTTTAATGGTTTTATCAATCTTGCATTCTTACATCCGATAATCTGACCAACTTCAATAGATAAAATATGTAATATAACAATCACTCTTAATCCCTATCATTTTTTCTGTAACCCTGCATCATTTTTATTGTTTTTGCTTTGTTTTGTTTTTGTCCATGTTGTTGGCATTTTGCTGTGGTTCTTTTTAAAATTTTTTTCTTTCAAATAAAATATTATAGAAACAAGATAAAAAATAAACTAAAACCTCAGTATTCAGGGTTAATTGCAGTGTTGGTACTTTGCCATAAATAAGTGCGTTTGGGGTTGCACTATGGGTGCTCACTCAGTGGCTAAAAGATTCACTATCACTGATCTAGAGAATTATGGAGGAAAGACACCTGATTATCTTTGAACGCTTTGCTGCTTCTGGTACAATGTGCTTGAACCTACTCAGCTTCCATGGTAGCTTTGATAAGTCCTTAGTAACAACCCATTCTAGAGGCACAAATTGTCTCCATAGTAATCAGAGTTTCTGGAACTCAGCAGAGAAGGAAATAGAAGTGAAGATGCCTCTTTGCGGTATTTTGGGACAGCTCATTAAGATGCAGACCTTAGCCCAACAGCAAGCACATCTGCTGAATCTCCTTCTCCGAGGTGGAGCCCAATAGTGTAATCCTGGCAGCTCACTAGAGTCCATTCTCAGGAAAGGATATTCTCTGTCGCAACAGAATAGAACAAATTCTAGCTGCAAAAGTGATTTTGTTTCACAAGATACAATCCTAATAGGATAGACTCCTAAAAAGAGACCACTGATGGGGTGGTGGGTAAGACTAGTTAATACAAAATAATTTCAATTAGTCTCCAATAGTTTGGAGTCTACTTTCTCCGGAAATTATCTACCTGTTGCCTGCAATATTAACCTAATTCTGTCCTCACTCTTTGCTATTCCACACTCAATCTCTTGCCGGTCAGTGTAAAATGTTTTTTATCCAATATCCAACTCTTTCCATCTTTTCTGTATATTTTTTCCTATGCTGCTCGATTCATTGCTTAGCAGCCTTCCATGCGTCCTTACTTTATTTTGACATCGCTTGCTTCATCAACCCTGCTCACTATTTCCTGGAAACAGTCTCTTTTAGGTTTCCTAATGTAGACATTATTGGCTCAAACCCTTACACTCTTGAATCTCTGAAAAAACATGGGAATTCTCTCACACCATGAACTTATAAAGTTCATCCTGCTTTGTTTTAAAAATATGATAAACACTTAGGTTAACATCTTGGAAACACAGATATTTCTGAGCTCAGTCTTCCCCTTAGTCTCATCTTTGGTTAAGAAATCCAAACACTGCCCTTGGCTTTTCATTTGTATGCTCATGTCTTCCTGTTTAGCCAAGAAGATAAAGGGCTTGAGAAATATGCAGAAATTGTGTTTGCACTCCACTGAAATATTTCTTTAGCTGAAGGGGATCAAATCAATAAAATATGATGAAACCATATGCTCATTATTTCAAAAAAAGAGCAGCTGCTTCAGGGAATATTGGGATATTTATTAATTCTACCATTACTTCTCATTAAGGCTGGATATCTTCAAACCTGATTTCCTGAATAAAATATACCTTAGAAGGAATAATACACTTGTAAAATTTATGTTGATATTCTACATGTTATATTTTTATGATTACTTTTCTGGTACAAAAATCATTGTGCAATTTTAAATTATTAAGCAAACAGAATTCATTCCATGGGAAAGGTTTACAGCCTAGGCATGGTTTGGAAGTGCCTTAGAGGATGCAACTTGGAAAAATGCATGCCTACTGCTACAGGCCATATGTGCACTGAATTGAGTTTGTAACTTTCGAGGCAAGATGCCAAATGGGTAGTCTACCATCTGGTAAGAAAGTTAGCATGTTCTATCTTGTCTTTCTCACCAATTCTATAGGCAAGAGAAAACCCAGACTTGTTTTTTGGAAAATTTTTATCCAAGTACAAAATCAAGCAAATAAGCAGACCACGTTGAATTACCAATGCATATAAATTTTAATTCATTGAATTAAGACTCATTCTGCATATATATCCATATATACACATTCCTAGAGTAGGTCCTCTATTGTTTGCTTTTTTTTTCCTCAGGAAAGTCTCACTTTATTGCTGGGGACTGTCTCAAACTTGTAGGTTCAAGGACACCTCAATGCCTCAGCCTCCTGAGTTGCTGGTATGTGACTTCTCTTATATAGAATAATTATGTGGGTTTTGCTTAATTCTTCAATGCTACCAATAGTTCATTCTTCTTTTATTGTTGGTACTATTTCATTGTATATTTATACTATAATTTTTAGACACTCAGCTGTTGGACGTGATGTTACAGTGTTTGAATAATACAAATAAAAGTCAAGAAAATTTGTCTTGAAGATTTGTTTGTTGCAGGGCGATGATTGCTTTTGCTTCTCTGGGGCAAATTCCTTAAATGATATTCATGGCTATGTCATAGGGCGGGCATATATTTCTTTAAGAAGTTACCAAACTATTGCTTTTGCAAAGTGATTCCATTTTCATTTTTGTCAACAGGATACAAGTTTCCAGTTGCTGTAAATACTCACCAACTCTTGATAGGATCAATCTTTAACTTTTAATAACATATTGGTGGTGTGGTGTAGGACCTTTGTGATTTTTACTTCCATCTATATTAAACATATCTTCATAAGTGGCATGACTATTTAAATATTTTACTCATTTTTAAATTTAGTTTTTTGGCTGATTAGTGAATGGTAAGTCTTACTTATAAATACTTAATAACCATACTTTATTAAATAAATGATATACAAATATTTTCTCCAAATTAGTATCTTGACACTTTATTTTTAAGTGTCTTTTCAACTGTTTTAAATTTTCTTAGAGTCTAATTATTGATTTTTTAAAAATAGCTTTGCTTTTGATGTATTACATAGGAGATGTCCACCTCCTCTAAGACCATGATAAATTTTGGCTCTGCTATATATGTTTATGATTTGTAGTGTGTCTTGGTGACTTCTCTCTCGTTGCTCAGACAAAATACCCAACGCTCAAAATTAAGGAAGAAAAGGTTTATTTAGTTCACAGTCTCTGGAGGTTTCAGTCCATACTTGGCTGGCTCAAAGGTAGAGTGGCACATGGCAGAGGGCAACAGTTCATGGCTCGTGGCAAAGACAGCAAAAACCGCAAGAGCACAAAGGGAGGAGAACAAGCCTCTCTCCCTCCATTATATTGTAAGCAGACTACCCCCACCCAGAGGGCATGTAGCACTCACACAGTCTCAACGCCCTCCTCTTGCACAGGTTCAGGATGAATACAAAGTAAGCTCCCTGCTGAGTCATGTAGTTAAACGTCTAAGCTCAAGTTGACACAATAAAAAACATCCTAGAGCAGGAAGGGCATGTCCTTTCTATCCCAGGATGCAGAACTGCTGAGTCACTTAGTCAAACCTCTAGACTCCCCAAACTGACACAATCTATCAACCATAACATACTGTGAAATTTTTATGTGGTTTGATTAGAATAGATATTTATTTTTTTACATATGCCTGCTCATATATTCCAGACTCAATTGTTAAAAAGTTATTTGTTTCTCTTTGAATTCATAGTAATGTGTCAAAAACAATAACTTGAGCGGGGCATAGTGGTGCACATCTGCAGTCCCAGTTACTCAGGAGGCTAAGATAGGAGGATAGCCAAGTTTAAAATGAACTTAAATTATGCTCATAGAGAATATTATTCATCTTTTTGATTGTTTAGCTGGAGATTGAATCCAGCCCCTTTGCACTGCTCTGTAACCCAGACTATGTCTTTAAGTTTCCCAGGCTAAATTTGAACTTGAGATCCTCCTGCCTCAGCCTTGAAGAATGCTGGGATTAGATACATAACCCCACACCTGGTTCACAGAGAATTTAGAAAAAGCAGAACAATACAGTAAATCACCAATTGGCAAGTGGGTTCTGTTCCCAGAGAATGTAAGTTGGGTTCAATCATAATTTGACAAAGTGAGTCTTACACAGTGCACCTGTGAATCTTATACAGTACATCTGTGAAAGTTTACAACTTGAGTGTTTGTAAATCAGGGACTTAGTGTATTGGCAAAATGGATTAGTCATTAACCGGGACCATAATGAGAGCAAGAACTTGCTGCAGGTGTATAGTAACGAATATTTTAGTGTAATGAAAGTGTTCTCTTACGTGATTTTGGTAGTGGTTACAAGACTGAATGTATTTGTTCAAAGTACACTTAGTATTGGTCGATTTTATTGTATATGCATATGCTAAAAAAACTCCAAAATATGTAAAAATGCAGAAATGTTAGCCAATGATAAACTCAAAGTCAAGAAAATTGTGTGTGATTCTGCTCTTACAATTTAAGCTAGATTATCTTTTAGTGATATGATTTCCATGCTTGGCCTCTTAGCTATTTAATACAACCCAGCTGCCAAGGAGGAAAATTCAACTACCAATTGAAATTATAGGGAGAATTCGGATAACATGAGAATATGGATGTGAACTATAATCTGGTATAAACTTACTGATCAACCCAAAAATTTTCAATGGAAGATTTATAATTCACAGTTATTCATATTGTTGTTTCTAAAATAATAACTTTCTTCTGATCCTGAGGCTTAAGGATATGTAGGTTCAATTTAAAGTGGCCTCACCTCATTTGACTTCCCTACAGAAGAGTGAATAATCTGTAAGTATCTTCCTTCCTTACAACCCATTTTTTCCTGCTGTTCTTAAAATGTTTCTCATTTCAAGAGTTCTTAACATTTGGAATGTTGTCACATAGCCTTTATAATGTAGCATCAACATTTGGTAATGATTCCAAAAATACTTTTGAAATGTTTACTTTGAGATTTGTATTAAACGTTGTGCATCAGGGGACCATATGGTCAGGCATTTTATAACTTTTTCAACTGGTATTACGACAGAAATACTGCAGTGAATGTAACCGAGAATACATAAAGTCTTACTAAAATTTAAATGTTCAAACAAGAGCCACATTGAGGGAAGATGCCAGAATACAATAAAAGCCCTTTAATTTATAAGCTACCAGAGTCAGACATACTTTAAAGTTGATGTAAATCAAGAAAAAATCTGCTTTTTGTGCAAGAAATATAACAATCCAAGTAAAGAGAAGTTTTCTTCTTATCACAAAAGCAAAATTAACATTGACATTCCCAGGGCCTCATGTAGGTCACAAATGAAATCGTTATTTTTCCCTTTTACTGTCAGTTTATTTTTATTGTGTGGGAGAGAAGTAGGGTGAACCTGATTCCCAAGCTGCCTGTGTTCTAGAATCTATTGACATAACCCCATTCTGATGTGTACCTTTGGGAACTGTGACATCAATTATTGTCAAGGGACATTGCTAGTGAACCATTAACTGTAGTGCCAACACACCGAGGTGACATGGATACGAATTGTACAGAGAAAATGACTAAGAGTAAACACAAGTCTTTCATCTTATAGTGCTGGTGTCAGAAAAATAAATGAGAAAAAAACACATTAGACATGGATAGAAGGAGTACATATTATCATGGCCAATATGGAACTGAGGTTTTGAAAATTTCAAACTATTTTTCAATAATTGTATGAAATCCAAAGAGTGCTTTTATATATATATATATATATATATATATATATATGAGATAGTATATATGTGAGGATTTTGACACATGACATCAGGTAAACCAATCTACTTAATAACTTATTGAACATTTGTACAATTTTTAATAGAGATAAGGAGATGAATAATATGTCTGGCTTTTGCATAACAAGACAGGAACAAATGATTATGAGGACAACGGATGCAATGGGAGCAAAGAGGATGGGGTTTGAAACTCTGCCCTGAGCAACTGGTTAAATGAATCGAACAGCAAAAGCAGACAAGTTCAGAAAGGACATTCTTGACAGAAGGGACAGTTTCAGCCAGGATAACACTGAGATCATAGCTGTGGTACAAACAGTCATATGGCCAAGCATAAAATGCAGGAGGTGACTGGAGACTAGGACACTAAGGTAAACCGGGTGCCTAACAGCTTAGTGTGCCGTGCTAAGGGACTTTAGGTTTTGCAGAGGAGAAAGCAAGCCATTGTTGAACTTTTACCATAGATATATCGTAATCTGAGGTGCGTTTTTCAAACACCACTTGATATCTGAAACCTCTCTGATTTGTTTTGTAACATTTCATACTAATATACATTATATTACATCTCTTTTAGGAGCAATAACCCTAACTTTGTAAGCTATCACATTTATCTGAAAAACCAGTTACCATCCCATAAGATCATTTATTTTTTCTTCCCTTAACACTTCAGAGAGTATTCAATTATTTTCATTAATTAGCATTGCAATTATTTCCACATGTGAGATGATCAATGTAAGATCATTTTCTTCATCTTTATATCTGTGGTAGTTACCAGTTCTCCAAAACATAACTGAAGATTTAAGATCAACCAAACCCAGGAATGTCTGTTCACAGAGAAGAAAAAGACAGAGTTGATATAGAAATCCAACTGGAGCAACCAGAACCCAGGAAAACGCTGGCAAATACCAAGTGTTGACAGATGACAGTTATTGGATTTAAATATTTTGATGGCATATGCAAGATTTTGTAACCTTAAACTCTTCATCAGTTTTTTGTGCCATGCATTATGTCACAATAATTTATTAGTGCGGTCTTTGACTAAAAGATTAAAACAAAATGCTCATACCTAAAAAGTCTAATCACAAAAAAATCATGATTCCTTTTACATTGCATGAAAGGCTTGAATAAAACCACAATTTGAATTGCCAATCAGATTCTTGAGTATGAATAATTATCTGAGAATTTTCTTAGGAAAAGTAATTATAAGCAGGAAAAGATAGATTCCACATTTTATTTAATGCTTTCAGAAACTTGAAATACTGTTCACTGTTGTGTGGAGGAACTAATCCATTTACAACAGACTGCAATAGATAACCATTCTATTTTTCCATAGTATTTACTAGAAAAACAGATATAACACATGATATACACAAGACTGGCCTGGGGATAAGCTTAGTGGCATAAGCGCCTGCCTGACAAGCACAAGGTCTTGAATGTGATTCCTAGGACCAAAATAAAAAAATGAATTTACAAGATTTCCTTACACTGGTCACCCACAGTCACATGAGGAAGGGTGCAGAGGGTGTGTGCAGGCTGGACATGGATTATCTGGAGCTCCCTGCAGTGCTCCACGCAAGTCCATCAGGAGGCTGATGGGATTGCAGTGGAAGACACAGTAGAGTCTACTCCAGAGGGCTGAGGAATGTGCACCAGAAGCCAAAGAGTCGGCCCTGGAAGCCAGGCAATAACATCCAAGATGGAGGCGAAGACTGGAGTGCCTGTAAAGAAACACATATAGATCTTCCTCATTTCCCGTTTACACCATCCAGGAGGGCCACCTAGGTCGGGTCTTCTAAACCCTAGGGTGTGGAATTGCTGAGCAGATTTAGTGAAACTTTTCTTAACCAAACTTCTCTAATTGACACAATCACTCAACCACAACAATAAGACTGAAAGGGAATTTAACCACAGATACTAAGTATTAGTATTTCAACTTTTACTATTTTTTTGTCTTTTAAAATGTAAGTTAATGTGACTTGTTAGTCAAATGGCATGTGTAAGAATATTATTCTCCATTTCCACAGTATCTCAGAAAATATTTTTGAGCAACTACAAGGTATTTGATCTTCTTTTATAAAAGTATGTTTTAGAATTATTTCTTTACTGAAGTACCCAAGACTGCTGAACTAAATATGACATTAGTAAATAGCTACAGTATGTTGTAAATGGCACCGAAGAAGCACAATATTACAAAGTTCTATGGCAAAAAATGAGAACTATCTTTCTGGTTAGGTCAAGGAAGAATGTAAGCACCTTGCTTGGACATTGTTGTAGAAAAGATTTGCCATACGGGTAAAAATCACAGTATTTTTGAAAATTTGTTCATGATGGCAGAAATTATCAAGTTAGTGTAAAATATAGAAAAAAAGTAAAAGTAGCAAGGAAGACTAAATATAACATGATACAAGCCATAAAGCTCAGAATGCAGAGTCACTAGAGATTTGTGCTGACCTGTTGACTTTGGGTAAGTGAACCCCTTCGAACTGTAGCAGTCCAGTATCTAAGTATTAAGCTCATCACGTACAGGCCCAGCTTCTACACTGCAGGCGCTGCTCTAAGGAGTTGGTTCAAAGGTATAAAAGGGGAAGAGCTCTGCCAGCAGGCAACTGGCTTCTGAATGGGGGAAAAATAATATTTAAGATGAAATTTCCCAGGTAATGGAATGAGGTGCAGAATTCTACCATGTGACCCCTGGAGCAACTGACCGTATCTGCCTGGATGCTCTAGACAAAGCAGAATCCTTCTAAGATTAAGGAAAACCTTACATGTGTGAAAACAAAAATCTTGACAGTGACTACAATCTTCCAGAGTGTAAGAACATACATATTTATGAGCCTGAATCACATTAATCACAGGGTTGTATTTGTTCTGCCTTTAATCTTTACATTTATACAATGATTGTTGTCATCACAGATGTACAGAAGGAATTGGTGGTTGGGCCTGACTCATGTTAGGGAGGGGGTTGGTTTGGGGAGTGTCCTTCCGGTACTGCACTAAGTGACAGAAGTCACCTCTCTGGGAGCACATGGCTGCGCTGTGCTGAGTGCTCTCTATCTCATTATCACCATGAAGGGTAATGAATTAATGAGGATACCGAAGTGGAAAATTTGAGGGACACATTCCTGAGCACTTAGATGATAACTTTTTTGAGGGCTCTACAAATAATTGGAGAGTCTTGTGTAAACAGATTTTTTTTTTAAGTCACTGTCGATCTTTATTTGGGTTTTTAATAAGGATATACTGATTTTCCCCCACTTTCTCACAGGGCCAGGATATGCCAGCAACTTGAAAGGGCATGAAAAGGAAATATCGGGCCCATAACTGGGAGAAGGCAAGTGGCCATATCACTTTGAGTATCAATGTTGAACTCCAAAATGGAAAATCAGCCCAAGGAAGCCACAATAACTACAAAACTTGGGGCAAATTCCATCTTTTCAGGCAACAGTGTGACATTACACACTAAAGAAACTCTACTTTATTCTAGTCAAAGGAAGACAAACTATGAAATGACAAAAGAGAATTATTGCCTATTTTCTCCTATATTTCTAGTTATTACACTGTACCCAATATCCTGCGAAACATTTAAAAATAATGATAAATAGATTTTCTCATTAAATAAAATCTAAAATATTAATTACTTAAATGGAGTCATATTGTTACAAATCACAAGCATCTGAACACTCAAGATAGTATTATTTTTGAAGAGATAGTGTAAACCTGGCCTTAATCTAGTTAAACAATCTCGTCTCCTAACCCTGCTCTATGTCAATCCTGTCTGCATCTTTGCCCGCAGGCTTTCAGAGCTTGCCTAATCCAGGTGCTCGGCTTTTGTTTTGCCTGTCCCTGATCTGTGGCTGCATTTCATTTAGTGCCAATGTCCATCTATATGATTCTATTGGATCTCAAAATCACTCCAGGCTACTCAGTCTTTTAATAAGTTTGATGTCCATGAAGACTAAATTAATCCTTATTTTTTTACTACTACTGTATAATGCTTTGGAACCTTTGGTGGGTCATTATTGGTAGATGCTTTTGCTACTTCCACTTATGCCTTAGGGTCTTCTCTCCGCGTTTTCTAGTGTATGTTGGGTCATATATCGATCCCTTGCTCAAATTCTCCAGTGGGGGAGCAGTGTGAGGTTTCACTTGCTCAGGGTGTGTTGTGGGCTGCACTACACCATGAAGAGGCCTGTGGCCCTTCAGCCATTGAGGAGGGGCTTTAAGGAAGAAATGGACCGATGTGTGTAATTAAGGACGCTCCTGCTAAGCATTACCTCTAATTTGCTAATCTTTAATTTAATATTTAGGGGCAGAATGTGGAGTCGCTGGTATTCTATTTCCCCTGAGCAAATGACTTGGTAAAATCCCCAGGTACAGTAAATTCATATTCCTGAAATAGTTTAAATGTTACATTTTACCAAGAAAAAACTTAAATGGAAGAAAAAATCAGCATTTTTTTTTCAAAGATAGGAAACTCCAATTGAGGAGATGGCCGGAACTCATCAGATTCTGTGGCTTTGTTTAAGAAACAAGTTCCGTGGTTCTCAGGTACAATAATTCTGTGTGCGTACAAAAGCCTGTGCTAAGTAAAGGAACCTATCAACTAATACACACTTGCTGTCTTTCTCAAACGCACCGCCATAAGTCATTTGTCAAATAATTTTGTCAAGAAATGACAGTGGGAACTGAAGTTACTTTATATTTAACAGAGGCTGACTGATTTACTAGACAAAAATATTTTTAAACTGTAAATTTCAACCAGAAAGTTAAGGCTTAATGAGCAAACAGGAAAGAAATTTTAAATAAGTTTTAATGGAGAAATGTCCTTCAAGACTTGCCTGTCTTATAAAATATTTTGGGGCACATGAAAAGTTTTTGATTCATTGTTCTTCCTCTGGGAACAATTTTTCCTTTAGACAAGTATTTTAAGCTGAATAATGTACTGGACCCAAATGAACACATAAACTTCTTCCTAAAATGCAATAGTTTCTTATACCAGAGTTGAATGGTTTTACTTTATAGGCAGTATTTTAAGTGACTTTTTAGATTGAAATAAGTCATTCCATACATAGTTTGATAGATTAATACAAACACACAGGCCTGTGTAACCAACCACCTTTATAAAAATGCTCAAAATCACTCTGCACATGTACACTGAAACATTTTCTGATTTTTCTTTCACCACGAAGTATTTTTCCTTCTTGCCTTGGATGTAACATAAACGGAGTATTTGTACTTTTTCATGTCTGACTTAATTTCCTTAGTATAATTTTGAAGATTCATTCAAGCTGACATGCATCATAGTGTTGAGTCATTTACGCTGATCAAGGACCCCCAAAACTCTTGAAACAACTCTGTGTATCCCCCAGTCCTCTCATTTATTCTTTGGGTTTCACAACTGTGTATTTTATCTTTATATAAACTGCAAACCAAAGACTTTGATTAATTGTCTCACCTACTCATAAGTCAGCAGTTCTTTTTCTAGCATTTCCATTTTATCGTTGGTCATATTTTTTGTCTCTGCTGAAATGTCCTGTCTTTGTACATACGCTGTCCATTTTTCCCAGTAAAGTCTTTAACTTACTTATTGATTAAAATTCTCTGTCCAACTCTGATGCTGTTGATTATTCTGGCTTTTTACTCGTGGGCTATATTTTTCTTGAATTCCCCTTTAATTGTCTCTTTCTCCCTTTAATTTCTTAATTTCTAGGAAAGAAGAGGTTAACGTCTATAATGTATTTCTCTAGAGTGAGTACCCATGTCTCTCTGCCCCATCTGACATGTGGTGGATTTGACACTAGTGTTACTGGGTTTGGGTCTTATTGTTTACTTTTGCTTGAAATTTACTGCTGCCGTTGTTACCCTCAGCGTGCCTAAGCTTAAAATACCTCCACTGTTAGCTTCCGGTCAGTATGAGACAGGCTGTCAGAGCGCTTATCTCAGTCTTCTGGTTCTACTTGCAGTTGTAAACATGTCCCCTTGCCCTGGACCTCTGTCCGTGCCCTTCTTTGCATCCTGCTCCCGTGGTAGACCATTGTTATTACTTGTTACTGACTGATCGTTAATTTTGTGGGAGTAGGGCAAATTCTGTGTTGCCATAATCGGCCTACTTTAGGTAAGGGCAATATACCTGAAAACTGGGTGTGGGATTTTGTTTTTTCAGTGATCTGGCTTCTAACAGAATAGCAGAACATTTGTAATCCAGGCCTACATTCTGGATGGTATTTTTCAAGGTCAGGTGTAAAAATATTTTTTCTTCCCATTGGCTTATTTGGAGTATATATGAAGAACTTGATCTACTCTAGAAAATAGATCTATAAACCTTCAAAAAAGTAACCCAAAAATACAAATGCATGTGAAAAGTTGTGTCTTGAAAACAAAATGATATATCAAAGGTAACAGTTATGAACTATGGAACTGAAATTTTGACCAAATCACAAAGAATAGAGATTGCAGACTTGTGATATACTATGCAAATCCATCTTTTCCTTTCTTTTCTTATGCTGAGACTTCGATCTTCTGCCATAGTGAAACCTTAGGAATCTTCCATATTATATCACTTGATACAAAGAAAATAATTGAAATTATTGCTCTGCATTTTTCTCCAGTATAAGAAATCATGCAGTCAATGCTACTAATTTTCAAAATTTTTTTGATTGAATAAATTCCTTAAATATGGAGTGCAGGCAAAAGAGAAGGGAAAGAACTTTTTCTGTTGTTGTTGAGTCTATTTCTTTAGAAGTTCTTATTCTTCAGGTACGTTAAGGGTTGATATTAAGAAATACAGGTAAACACAGTCATTAAAAAGTAATGATAACAAAGATCAAGATGCATAGGAAACATGTTCATAATATGTTAGCTAGTTAATTAATTAATTAAGCAAATCTTCCTGAAAGGCAATATTATACTCTTAAAAACTGGAGCCATGGAGCATATGTCATTATTTATATTTAAATAAACAATTATTAAGCATAATTAAAATCCAGCATTTCATACTTTCTGCATGTGGTAGGCTCAATAAGTACCTATGTCTAATGACTATCCCAGTTCAGAGTGTAAATATAAAAATTTCCACTACTGCAAAGCAGTTGAACTACAGCAGTTGAACAGTACTGGCCTAGTGGAGACTACAGCCTGTCCTAGGAACTAGGTTGTGTAAATGTGGAGAACCTCTGTCTCCGTGCATAAGATTCTGTTGCTGTGTTCAGATTTACCAGCGTGTAAATTAATAAAACACCCTCACGTTGATGAAATAAAATTGAATGGAAGGAAAGAAAAATAAATGTCTAGATCAGGAAATAGAGATAACTGTTTTGTCTCGAATGAGTAGGGAAGACTTTGTGAGGACATGCATTTTATGTACAGATCTCAGCCATGACCAGACTGAAGGTAAGAGCACTGAAATCAGAAAGAACAGGAAGTATAAGTTATTTGAGTTAAAAAGGGAAAAAGAAGACGGGCAGTGTAATGGGAACATTTGGTCATTTGAGGGTAACATTGCCAGGTGATACCCAAAGCATGTAAGGTGGTCGGGTTATATGAAACTATCATGGCATGAAATGTAAGTTGCCTCACTCTGCACCTATTTCAGCCCTCTCTGTTTGACTTTTTGTATAGTGTGAAAATACAACTTCTCCTTCTTTTGCAAATAGGTTGCCATATGTGACCTTAGATCTATCAAGTAGCTGTGAATCAGAAATGAGCATCTTGAAGTGGTGGTACCATATGCAGGAAGACCATCCTGTCAGGCAAGTCAAAAAGCAAAAGACACTTGATTTACTTGTGACAGCTACAACAGAAATTCTGGCATGTGTTGCAGCATTCTGCTGCCACAATCCTCTGGCATAAAGAGGCATTTTTTTCCCTGGCTTTTTTGAACCTAGCTGCATAATATCCATGACTATTTCTAGGACCCTCTTGTCTAGTTTATTTGAATAATTTTTGTTTGTTCAGCTAGAATGGATTATATTGTTTGGCAATGTGAATCAAGTACATGGTGTTATTTCTGGAGTTGTAGAATGGGGAGCTCAACCAATCCTTGCCCAGACAGCAAATGATAAACAAGAGAAAGACAAAATTTACTCAGTCAGAGTAAAATAGGGAGCATTATTACTGACCCTACAGAAACAAAAAGAATTATGAGGAAGTGCTATAAAATCTGTATTAATAGACAACTTTGAGGAAAGGAACATATTCTTATAAACGCACAACTATCAGAATCAACGCAAGAAAAAAAATATAAATAGATCTCACAACAAAAAATACTGGATGAGTAATTAGAATCTGTCCACCAAGAAAACCTCAGAGCAGAAATCCTCACCGTCAAATTATTTACAGAAGAAATCCTAAGCCTTTCCAAAGTCTCCCAGGAAATAGGAGAAGTAGGAAAAGGAATCCTTATTGGGTAAGGACAGTCACTACCAGTAACTTATGAAAAGTACAAAAAGTCTAAGAAAACTGTTTCTTTAAATAATTTCTCACTTGCACATGACCTCGGGAGGTCCTGGTGAAGACAGGAACAGGAGAGCTAGTGTTGGGTAGTCTGACTGTCATCGTTCTCGTTACCTTGGTTTGACAATGCCTATTATCGGGCAAGGTCTCTGTGTTTGTCTTCTGAACCATACCTCTATGGCCGCACCCATCAGACTGTTCACCTTCTCTAGATCTACCACGCTTCGCTGCTGTCTCTTCCTCTCTAAGATTTGTTACTTTCTCTTATTATTTTTGTGTGGTGAGTTACTGTACAAAAGTTTTCTGCAGCAGAGCTATGGGATCTTTATATACAACCTTCTTCTTTCTAAGGTGTGGACTGACCTTTCTGCTTTTGTCACCATACCCCTGAGTCATTCCTCCTTGACCACAGTTCTCTGAGGGACCAGTTGGTTTTGTATCCTAGTTTGAGTTCCAATGCTACGACCACCTGGGGAAGAGTCAGTGCATTTAATGGCAATTGATCTTGTGCAGCACTTCCAATTCCTCTAGAGGGCAGTGTGGCTCAAGCCTGGGTAACTCCCACAGAAATTTCCTCTGAAAGGGAAATAATCTCTTATTTGCAATATGTGCCGGGCACAATTTCTATGGAATGATAAGTTCTTTTAAACATTAATAAGGCTCACTGAAAGTCTGTGGTTAAAATGTTTTCTCTTACCCATTTGGTCACATCTGCCAGGTGGTCCTCCCAAAAAGTCAAACTTTCCTCTGGTGATTAGTCCCACAGACTGTCACGTGAGATAACACATATTTAGCTTTCATATTTCCACAGACTCCTCCACTGGCCAGTTAAAACAGATATATATTTTGTATTTCTTAATTCTGTGGCTCTGAGGGAGTTTTTCTCAGCTCTTCCTTGACCACCCATCATTCACACAAAAGTAAATAAATAAATAAATGAGTAAATAAATAAATGGATAAACAAATAAATAAATTTGCATGCAAAACAAAAGACTCGGAAGTGAAACAAATGTTCCCAGGGAAGAAGTATCATTTTAGCACAGTCTTACGTAGCAATCTTCTGTATTTCAGGAAACAAACTGGAAATCTCTGAAATGAGTGCTTGAGATGAAGGTTAAAGTTACATCTTTGGTGCTTTTTGCCACCAAAACAACAGACCAACTCATAAGCCCATTAAGTCTTGTCTATGGCTTCCAAATTTAAATGTGAAAAATATTTCCATGATTGTGTGGTGATCCTGAATGGGAGAGATTCTTGAGTGCAAATGAAATCAGCTTGAATTTCTTATTAATTTTTATTTTTAAGTGTTACATCTTTTATAGTATTGTTTGGGAGTAGAATCATACTCTTTACTGTTGAACCTACCATAGTGGCTTTCAGCATTTTTTGTACATAGCAGTTTCTTTAATAAATATTTGCTCAATGGAGTTGACTTCAAATTTGGATTGCTTCATAAATGTAGTTATTGCACAAAACCTGGATTTACTTCAAGCAAATGAAGCAATTTCTTGGATCATTCGTTGAGTGAAGCAAGCACAAATTCTCAAAACCAGAAATCTGGAAAGTCTAAGTATCTGGATAAAATTCACTGGGTAATTGCTCAAGCTGCAAACTTGCCTTAAAAATGATGGAGAAACATTATCAGTTCGCAGGCAGTGGAAAATGGGTTTATATGAAGAAGCATTTTCCCTTTTCTGGCAAAGACATCTGTCCAAAATAACTCTAATATACATGTGGAAGAACCACCAAAGCTGAAGCCAGCTTTTTATGCCACTTACAGACGTTACCATAAAGATGCCTCATATGGAAGAAATAAAGCCTTGTTCTTGGAATTTTCTTTATAAACATTTAGAATTGTAGTGGGTATTTTTCCCCAGTTAATATTTTCTTTTTCTTTTTTTAGCTGTCATTTTAAAATTTTTTTCTTTTAAGAAAGAAGAGAAAAAATATATATACACACACAGGAGAGCTGAGAGAATCATCCTATCAACTTTGATTGCCTTATTGCAAGGAATAGTTAATGTTTAATCGTTGATCAATCAAACGTAGTGTTTTTGAAGATGAACTATTACTAGTTTTAATATAATAAAATGACCGTTATTTTGTTTTATTTCCTTCAATTCACGTACATTTTTAGACTTACCTTTTATTTTCACTAAAATGAACTAGAGATGCTAAATATTAAAATTCTGGGGCCAGGGATTTAGTTCAGTGGTGCAGTGCTTGCCTGGCAAGCACGAGGTCCTGAGTTTGATTCCCAGTACCAAAAATAAGTAAATATTAAAATTCTTTATATGGGGAATAGACAATGCCACATTTTATTACTCAAGAACAAATCCTATCAGCACAATTGGAGCAGAGACCTAGGATATTAATTCACATATTATTTCATGTATTCATTGTTTTATTTCATATTAATTAAGTCCTGTGTGAAACTATGCTCATCGCTCTGCACTCTTCTCAGTGTTCCGGTAACTGATGAATGGGGTACAGCTTTACTTACTGAATAGATATTGAAGAAAGTAACACACACCCACGAAACTTTAAAACTAGATAACTCTTGTCCATTTTCCTTTTACCTGTCAGAGGCATTGAAAAGCTTCGGATTAGAGAAATCACCTCCACCAAAGGACATTTGGGAAAGATTCAAAGAAAAAACTGAATTGGATGTAGAAGGTAAAAAAGGTCAGATTTCTTTCGGTAGCAATGGAAAAGAATATGTTGATTGAAGAGAATGAAAGGAATTGAAATGGAAATGACAGACAATATTTACTCAGTACGTGTCTGGTAATTTATGTCCATTACTAGCTCATGTAATTTTCACAGTGATCTGAAAACTCTGTTCTGTAAACAGGGAGACTCAAGTTCAGAGTAATTTACTGAAGGTCACACAGCTCCTAGGTTGTAGAGCTGAATTCATTTCTTATACAAATTTGTGGTTGCTGGGTTAGAGTTCGTACTGAAGATAGCTAACATTTAAGACTAGAAAACGACCCTAGGGAAGCCTGTAGGTGAGCAACTACATCTGTCAGTAGCTAAGCAATGTCTTATTTCAGTGACAGACATGATATTTACAGTGAAACTGACCTTCTTTTACATGTAAAAGATTCAATACAGAATTCCACTGACTATGGAAGGATATGAAATTGACTCATGAGATTTGACCTTTCCAGTACTTTCAAGGTAAAATGAAAAGAAGAAAGAAAAAAAGAAACCCTGAGATTGGCAAAGAGCATATTACAACTAGTGGCTAAATGTGAAACTGGACAAAGCATAATTAGAACACAGTTTAAGATTGTTATTAATTGCAGTACACACTGCCTTATTTCAGATTCTAATACTAGATTTCATTGAGGAAAACAAGTTGGGTTTACATCAGTGCAAAGGAGCATGTCATGAAAATTAGACAGACTCTCCCTATGAAATCAGAATTTTGACTTTCACTCAGAGTCATAGCACCAGAGCTCTACTGGGTGCACAAATATGTCTTCATATAAAGTGCAACAATTACACCCTAATTGTAAGTTAAAAACTTGTTTATATTTGGATCAGCTGTGAATTAATTTGGAAAAAAGGATATTTGCTATGTATGGAAATTTCTGGATTTAAATAGTGTAGTGATTACAGTAGTCTCAAAATATGGGGAACTTTAAATACAGAAAAAAAAAATAGCTGTGGTTAAGGAATAAAGCAGCAAAGGAAATTCAGTGCTTCACTGCTTCTCATACTTTTCACCTGAAGCTTCAAATTGCTTTATACACACACACACACACACACACACACACACACACACACAGTTGAGTGATCTTTATGTCCTGCTAGGTAGCTGCATGCTGAATCTAATTACATTTGTCAGCCAAATATAGTATCAATGAACCTTCTGGAACACTACCTTCTTATCATATCCAAAAACCCTGTAATTTGCACTGTGGTCTATCTGCCTCTGTATTTTTACATACTGTGATGAAATTCCACATGCAATGATAAAATTCATTGCAATATTAGAAAGTAATATTTGCTCTTTTGGAAATAAATGGTAAGTTGACATTTTTGGATCCCATCAGATTTACACAATCCAGCTAAGGAAAAAATTAGTCAGAAACGAAAGATGGCATATGAGTTTGCTAAAGCTATGTTTGAGTTTACAGTTGGCTGAGGAGATTGCTGTCTTTTATTTTAACTAGAAACATTTGAATAGAACTCACTTTTAATGAAATGGTTATATAATAAAATACTAACATGCACTATCTAATGGGTACTTTTAAGCTAATTTCATTAATCTTGCCTTGAATTAAAGAAAACGATGTTTTTAAATATAATTTAACAATCTCTTTATAACACAAATTAAACTGAAATTGTAGCAACTGTAGTTACATAGTTTAAAGAAGAGGAAGATATTTTTTCATGGATATGTACGTATTTTAGTCTTAATAAATCAGAAATTGTGTCTATACCAGGGATCCCATCACTGTTATGCAGGTACCCCATTTAAATAATAGCTCCCTTATATAATTCCATTCATTGACATTCCAGCAGCACAGACTTCATAGAATAATCAAGGCGCACTTGTGTGAGCTAAGGAAAGAGGAGAGACAGTTCCCGCCTGTAGGGAATACATACAGTCATTGCTGCGTTTCTCAGCCATTCTGCCTTACACAGTTTCAGTCACTCATGGTCAGCTAAAGTCCTCTGAACCTTCTAAATGGGGTCTTTTTGTCATGCACTAAGAAAATAAACGAATAAAGCTAGGACATTCATTAAGGAGAGGAATCTGATATATGTGTGCCTGGCACCAAGAAAACTTTGCAAAAGACTTTGCTAGCTGCATAACCTCGCACGAAGTCCACTAGTGGATAATTTTAAGCTAATTTCATTACTCTTGCCTCACAGAGACATTACAAAGAATCATCCAAACAACTGCCTGCTTATTCTTGGACTCACACCACCTTTGCAACTGATCCATGTGGACAGGGATTACTCTTTCAGAACATATTATGAATTCCTCTTTGTTTTAGTTTTAGGAACTTCTCCTATTCTCAAACTCTTTGAACATGCTCACAGTTTACTATGGCACACATATTCCTGTCCCAGTGTTCTACTATTCCAAAATAAGTTTATTAGTCTTTGGAGCATTTTTGTTCTACTTGTCATGTAAGTTCACAGTGTGAAAATACCAAAGGGACACTCCAGAAATAAGCAATTCGTGAATTATCTCTGCATTGCACTGTTCCCTCTCCAGGGTAAGAATCATTTCTTGGTCCAGTACATCCCCGCTGCACATGCTCCCTGCCTATTAGTTACTTAGTACTCCTATTGGCTGTCAGATCAACTGCCACAGTATGGCAGTACTTGAGTCCAGGTAAGTCACAATGCTTACGTCACTCACCTCACTTTAGCTCATCTTATAAGCACTGTATCATTTTACACCATCACAAGAAGTATGTGCACAGTATGGTAGGATATTTTGAGAGGGAGAGACCACATTCATCTATAATATGCTATTCTATTTCATTATGGCTTATGTTTATCTCTTATTGTGCATAACTTTTAAATAAAACTTTATCATAGGCATGTATGTATAAGAAGAACATAATGAATTTAGAGTTCGGTACCACCTATGATTCAGGAATCAGTCAGGGGTCTAAATAATGTTCTAATTGCATCTTCTCTAGCATTTTCTCTCAGTCCTTCTACTACTTAAATGCACACATGGTTTCTTTGCCTCATGGTCCTTGAACCTGGTGAACTCTATCTGAAGAACTCTTCACACAGGTTACCCCTTACATTCTTGTGTCATCTGGTCGACCCTCATCCTCTCAGAGTAGCTATCTTAGGCAACACCACGGTTGATATTCTTGCCTCCTTTTGGTTTGATACTATTTGACATTACATAATTATTTGCTAATTTATTACTGTCCGTACCACTCACTATAAATCATCCTCTATGAAATCAGGACATTGCTTTGCTCATGATTTTGTTACCTTTGCTTACAACAGTGCCTTCAAATAGTGGGTGTTCAAGAAATATTTGTAAAATGAATTGAAACTTAATGAATCATTATTTCCTCCATGTCTTGTGAGTTTTCTTTATTATTCTCATGTCCCCATTCTCTTCTGTCTGAGTTGCAATCAGCTATGTTTTCTATTGTATTGTTCCAGTTGCCTGTAGCATTACCATTGTTTTCTGCTGCTTTCATTGCATTTTTAAATTATGCTTACACACAATTTTTTCCTGATGTCACAGTTTTGCTTTTTGTCTCTGTCTTTTTTAACTTTCACAGCATCAATGTACCCTTCCATCTTGTTGAAAAGTAAGTTTTTTCTAGACCCCTACTTTTCATCTCATATCATTTCCAAGGAGAATGGTTGTCTCTCACTGTTCAGATTGTTTCACTTGTTCTGAGTTGTGCAAGCCTTTCTCTTTTCTCTGATTCCCCCCTATCTGTGCTTCACAGTGGCAGGTCTTATAGTTCAGAATTGAGATGTGTTCTTCAGAGACCCTGCATCTGTCGGGTAGGTTCTGCCAAGGAAAGGCAGAAGGAGGGGATACCATATTTATTGTGACTTTTATCCTGCCAGCTTGGACACTGAAGTTTCATACGTGATAGAGGACTGAAGAAGGCAGTGTTCCTGCTAGAAGCATTCTCAGTAAGGAGCAATATTGCATTGCTGGAGAAGGTGCTTGTGTGGTTTCAAGACACACCCTTTAGTTTAAAGGGTGAGTGGTATAACTTACCCTTGCCCATTCTCAGGGCAAGACCATTGTCTGGTGAGTGTGGTAAGCATGGAACAAATATTTTTCAAAAGTCTGATCTTTTATCTATAGTTTTCTCAAGGGCAAGGGTAAAACTCTCGTTGTTTCCAAAATGGACATTATGCTTAAATCTGAGCCATCTCCCCCATGTGTCCTACACTGTCATACACTCTCATATCACATATTACCAGAGTTCCTTGGATGTATTTCCAGTTCCCTGGTTTACAAATTATAGCACAAGTCTTTCTTTCTGTCTTTTTCTGGTTTTGGGTAATGCAGGGGGATTGAACCCAGGACCATACACATGCTAGGTGCTTGCTCTATACGTGGTAATATTCCCACCCTGACTTCACTGTATTTTTATATACATTTTCCAGGTCAGCTGAGAATCTAAATGAGCAGTGTCAAGCAAGGACTATATTTAAATCAGTATTGTCACTAAAATGTAATCACAGTCTGTTTAAATTTTAACATTATATACATATCAACAACATAGTATGAGTCCCTATACATCACTGCCACGTTTATTTGTGCAGCAAATACAACGTATAAGTTCTTTTGTTCACCTAAGCTTTTGTGAGAGCAAGACATTTGAGATCCACTTTCCGTACACTGTGATAACAGTGATGTTACAGGCATCTCAACTTGTGTTCACTGCTGACCCTTATGGCGTCAGGACATCAGAGGCGAGATTTGTTTTCATCAAAGGGACAGTTTTAGACGAAAGGGAAGTAATCGCCAATGAAAAGAGGGCGTAAGAAATAAATAGTAATTTTTAAATTGTTAGAAGAAACGCGATGAGATTCACATTTTAGATGTTTGGCTTCTTTCCCTGTATCCTCTCCCTGTGCCCTAAAAGGCTGAGGGAAAGAAAAATTCTCAAGGGCACATTTCCCAGGAGCCTCACTTTATTACTTTAAGACGGCCTCTTCCATCCGTGTCGCAGGGCCCAGCAGTGTAACTGCAATATGTAAACACTGCAGTCCTTTCTTGGGCTTTCCTCTGGGCTCCCGTACTTTTAGGGTTTTATTTTCCAGTCCTTCTTCACTCCTGACCTCCTCTTTTAGGTTTTGGTCACATACTCTTGGGTCTCACAACAAACTTGATTTTCCAAGTCTTGATCCTTCTGCCCGTCTCAGTATCTGGCACTTTTTTATCTTCTAGCTCTTGGTACCAGATTCGAGCTGGTGAAGTTAAACGTGCTACTTCTCACTTAAGAGAACAGAATATGACAAGTAAAGGCATAGACTGCAAAGATAGAATGTCTACATTTGAAATGGGGTTTCCCATTGAGTCAGTTTAAGGTAATGAGCAGTAATTACCTGCCTAATTTCCTTATCTGTGAAATGGGGATTATAATAATGTCAATGTCATAGGGTTGTTTCAAAGAGAAAATAGGCTAATAATTATAATATGGTGAGAGCAGTGGCAGATAGATGACAATGGCCATAAATATCTCATATACAAATTAAAATACAGTCTGTTAACCTTCCCACAGGTTGAGAAACAAACTAGATATTTTTTGCCTCTGTTTTCCAAAAGAAACCCCAGGTTTTTAATAAGCTTAGTGGCTTTCTGTTTTGGGTTTACAAACTTCCAAACCAAAATCTTGATCAACTGCTCGCTGTGGTTCTTTACTTCATGCTTCCAGGCTGCCCAAACTTGGTACTGAACGGTAATAAAATGAATGTTTGCAGAGCTTAGTGCTCTAATTAACCTAAAACTGCTAAAAACTATGAGAGCTTTGGCTTTTAGATGACAGAAAACGTATAGATACGTAAAATGTGGACGCTTCCTAGGGCAAATTTTCCTCCAGTGTGCCTGAAGGACAGGTGTACAGGATTATGGAGCTACTGTAAAATGAATAAAATACATAATTCCAAGCTGTTTTTAATACCTCTATTGCATTCAAGGAAGTTACGTTAGCCGGGCGTGGTGGCACAGGCCTGTAATCCCAGCACTTGGCATTTGCAGGATTGTTCAAGTTCAAGACCAACGTGGGCTACAAAGTGAGCTCAAGGCCAGCCTGAATGGCAGAGCGAGACCCTGTCTCAAAAAGACAGAGAAGAAAAGAAGTTATTTTCAATGTACTTTTAGTTCATGTATCTCTGACACTATTATTAAGTGGGAACATCCAAAACACTGTTTACTTTCTCCCCTCATTATCAGACTAATTCCCCTCATTATCAGACTCAGAGTTTCTGTTTATTCAAATTAGAATATATGATTATTTCTAAATGCTGGAGTTCTCCACAGCCATATGATCTCTCTCTGAACTGCCAAATTTCTGTTAAGGTCAAATTAACTTCTTGTTTTTCAAGGTCAGATAACTGTACAAATATTGAAAAAGCTCCCTATATTTTGAATTAGTTTGATTAGCATTTATTTATGCCTAATTTTCATTAATTCCTTTTTAAAAATTCTATCAAATATTTAAATTCTGCAAAGGTGTGTTCTCAGTTTTCTCTGCTGAGCTTTTATTTCCTGTTGAAAGTATTTTACAATTTTTTTTTCAGGCTATTTCTCAATACCTATTGATTTGAGGAAAGAGCACTGGTCTTTTATGATTAGTTTGCAAGAAGCTACGCCAATACTGGTTCTGTTTGCTTGAAAGGAAAGAAAAAAAAAATGTGAATCAAAGATTCAGCATGAGCTCTGTATAACATGACTACAGTCAGATGTGATCACAGAACTTGTTGTTCTTCTTCACTACAGAAAATAAAGGCCAACAAGAAGGAGAAACTCAAATATAACCTTTTGGAAAGACCTTGTATGAGGATGAACTCCAAAGTGTAGAGAAATGCCAAAATAAAAAGGTTAGAATAAATTCTTCCAAAATATACCACAGAGAGTCATTCAGCTCAGTGGTGCAATAAAAGTTGGAACTTGTTACTCAACTTCTAATAGAACCAACAATATTCTGTTCAGTAGGTGGAAAGTAGATTTGTCCAATAACAATTCTTTCAAATTGTTGATAACTAATGTGAAAATTTTTTTCTGCATAAGAATTTGTCTGAATCCAAACAACTATCTTATTAACTGCCACAGCCTCTAATTCATCTAGGTCTATGGTTCTCAAGTAAGAGCAATTTTGCTACCCAAGGGACACCTGGCAACCTTTGCAGATTTTTTTCATTTATGTAAATAAAGGCCATAGTGGCAGCTGGCATCTACTGGGCAGAAAACCAGAGTGCTTCTTAACACCGTACAGTGCCTCGGTCAGTGGCCCACAACAAAGACTTTCTCATCAAAAATGCCAGTAGTGTCTGAGTTGAAAAACCCTGGCATAAATGTTTTAAACTTTTTAAAAATAAAGAGAACAAGGTGGTTCATAACGAAGAACTCATATCATTTCAGGGAACTTGGAGAAACTTGAATCCCCTTTGAACAAGGAAACGAGACTGACAGCAGTTTCCGAATATCTTTCCAGAAATGTGACGTGTGTGTTCACAGTTGTGCGTTCTTTTTTATCTCCACCTTGGGTACCTGGTGTCAGACTTGGGGCAGAGAGGGCTGTGGTTGTTTTAATGTGTTTGAAATGTCTTGTACTATGTAGAGAACTACAAGATATGAGGAGCTATTGTAAAGATAAAAGTCCCGGATATACTTCAGTAGGATTCTTTGTTGTCAAATGTTCCTGATGACTTACTACAGCCACTCCTCATTATTTCATTTAAACTACAGGTCACTCCCTTTGAGCATAATCTTTACCCTAAGTCCTTTAACCTAGGACTTCCTGGCGGTGTTTATTAGCACAAAAACATACTGAGGCAGTTTTTGTATTAAGTCTATTTTTCTGAACGGTGGGAGACTGGCTTTCAAATTCCATACACATAAATAAAACCCAGTTATTCTGCAGTGAATTATTTTTTCCTACCTTTGCACTTCCTGCCAGCTGGTAGAGTGGACAGACACTGTTACTTCAACCTGATAAAGTCTTTTGAAGGGCTTTAGTAACACCCAATTGTCTCTGGGACTGTGAGTCATGATTTAGTGCAGGTATACTTCCCCTTGCTTATGTTAGGAGCTTTAACCAACAGCTTCCTCGTTATTTTCATATAGATTCGGGAGATCAACTTGTCGGAGCAAATGCTGTTGAGTTTTGCACCTTTGCTTTACTGATGAGAGAAGTCAGAGAGTCTATAATCAATACAGCCAGAAAAACAAATTCCTACTGGAGCTTTTTAAAGATGCCCTTGCAACTTGTATTAGCAGGTTAGCATAATCATGCCATCGCATGTTGATTCTAATTCCCTCAGATATTAACAGATATTTCCCTTCTTTATACATCTGTTCCTTCATGAACAGAAAATGACCCTTATTTTAGGTGAGTTGCTATGAGTCCAACTGCATGTTGCTGAATATAGGCAAGAATTATTTCCTATCTGAGCGAGAGGTTTGCTCTTTAGATTATTATATCTCCTGGCTCTGAATCTTCAACACAGCATTGTGAATTACCTTAAAAATGTCCATGGGCACTTAAGATTTATTTATAAATACACTCTCTGACACATTTTCTTGGAGAAGAGGACAATTTGTCTTTTCTTAAAAGCTCGGGCAGTCTCTTTCATGTAACTCTGAACCTGGAGGTGTTCCCTGAACATTTGTTAAGGCAATTCATGTAAACCTGAAACGGATGGATCTGTTATCCCAGCTTCTAAATCTGAGAAAAATACTTCCCAATTTTGGAAACTCTTGTTTTTTTTTTAATGTCTACTATTTGAAAAGAAAATAAATGGATGTTTTTGTCAAAGCTCTAATAAATAATGATTAAGTCCAGATGCAATGAAGATTTCTTCCGTGTTATATTTCAAGCAAATGCATATAAGGATATTATCACTTCAATGTTTTAATATAAAACATTGTATCTTGACAATATCAAAAGAATTGGAGAGGGCCACAACATCAACCCCAGCCACCCAAGTGGCATTGTGACATGGTGTTCTGACACTACAAATTAATTTTTACCAGCTGCTAGGTTAGTATTCATTTCTAGGTTAGGGTTGAATCTTAGAGACCTAGAGATGAGGGCAGAAACGGTGGAACAACTGTCAAAGACTAAACAAAAGAAAATGAAAATTTAAAGCATCTCAACAGGTCCTTGTGGCATAAAATGACTTCTGTGTTAGATTATAACAAAGACCACCATGAAGAAGAGGTTGCTACTGCTAAGACCTTCTGAGGCCATCAGTGTTCACTGGACAGCTGGAATTCTTTACATTTCCCACCCATTTTTATTTAAAACAAAAGTTCCCAAATACTAATATTCATACTAATGCTTATCTCCTGTCCTGATCTCTCGAAGAAAGTGGCCTTCCTCTTTTGCAATGTAAATCCCCTTCTGTGCCCTTACTTTATCTTCTTCAACTACCTGCACGACCTTGTTCTAATTACTCTTATCTCTTCTATTTTGTCTTAATTTCTGTTTTCTTTCTGCTGGAATATAATGGCATGTAGTAACATGTACAACTGAATTATAATCATATAACATGATATTTTACATATATATACACCAACATAGTAAACATACTATTTATATACACATCCTCTCTCCACATAAACTTCTATCACTATAGATTGCTTGCTTTTTATTTCAAATAAATGGGATCATAGCATATATACTCTTGCATTTACCTTCTTTTGCTCCGCATTGTATCTTTGAATATAATCATTTTGTGTAGAAGTAGTTCACTCTTCAAAGCTCAACATAACTGCCTTGTACATCAAGATTTATTTGTCCATTTTACTGCTAATATGTAGGGGCTGTATCCAGCATGAGCCTTATTGTTGTCATAAATACTCTAATACAGTCTTTTGATGAGCATATGTGGTCATTTCTTTCTTAAATCTCTGCAGAACAGAGTTGAAAGACTACATGCTATACATATCTTTAGCTTCAGTGAAGCAAATTCAATGTTTCTAAAATGCATGGTGACTTCTTTCATTCTTATGAAAGGTATAATAATCCTTCCTATATGAAAGTTGTAACAATCCTTGTCTTCTGTTGATATCGTCAATTCTTGATTTTGGCCATTCTAGTATTTAAAATAATATTTTCATATGTATTTAACTTGCATTTGTCAGTGTCAAGTGTACTTTTATGTACTTTATATACTTTTTGGCTACCGGAATCCTTTTCTGTAACATAATTCAAGTCTTTTGCTCAGTGAAAATCTGGACTGTTGGTGTTTTTCTTCTACTTTTTCTTTTTATTTTCTGGAATACATTTATTTGAGATGTATTGTACATACAATTTTTTTTCATTCTGTAGCTTACCTTTTTCTCATTCTGTAGCTTTCATTTTTCTGCTTTTGGTCTGTCTTTTTGGAAAGTTCTTATTTTAAATTGAGTCCAACAAATATTAAAATTTTTTGTGATTTTTGTATACCATTTAAGAAATCTCCACTCCTGAGTCACAAAGATACTCTCATAGGTTAGCTATTAGAAGTTGTAGTATTCCTCTTTCCATATTCAAGACTGTGTTTTCATTTGAACCTCTTTTTGTGTGATAAATATCCCAAAACCATTTGTTGAAAAGGTGCATCCTAATTATGTTGGTGCCTTATTTGTACATCATGTGAACATGTATGCTTGGTCTGGTTACAGAATTTTATTCTTATTCTACTGGTATATTTGTCTTGAGTCTAACACACCTTAGCTACCTTACTTTGCAGTTATTTTTGTATGTTTTGATGTATAACTCCTTGAGATTTCTGTGGAGGTAAGGCTTTTAATATCTATATAAATTTTTGACCTGGAATTTCAGTTACACACACATAATACTGAATGAAGAGAGCTGTCATTTTAATATGAGTGAGTCTGCTAATATAAAGATAGGACGCTTTTCTTATTTATTTAGATATTCTTTGTTTTCTACTGGTGATTATGTAAAGGTTTGTGGGTGAGGTAAAGCACATTTTAGTTAAAATGAGTTACAGTATTGGATGTTTTGAAATCTGGTAGATAACACTGATTTTCAAACTGAATTTTCAAATTATGCTCATCTAATATCTAAAACATATTTGACTTTTGAGCATTACTTTTTTGGCTTTTTCTTTTTTGGGGGGTGGGGAGTGGGAACCAAACTCAGGACCTCACACTTGTGACCTCACAGCAGGCACTGTGCAGCTGAGCTACACTTCTGGCCCAATTTTTGGCATTTTATAAACATATTTTTCAAGGATAAATATGTCCTCTTAAAATGGCACCTTATTCTTTCTTTTTACTCTTTATAAATGTATTATTTTCATTTTCTTAATGTGCTAGCTAGAACCTCCCCTAATCTTCCTTGTAGTTAGAGTCCTATTCTCCCAAAGGGATGGAGAGACCAGGGCCTGGTATCTTAAAGTGCAGGGTAGAAAAGCCAGTGCATTATTGCATAAACTTTGTCCAATTCCCTCACCATGTGACAAGAGAGGGGGGCATCCTAGAGGCATGGTTTTAAGTTAGCGTTTGGCTAAGGAGATCTTTGTCACTTCTTCCAAAAGCAGCCCCTGCTAACATCTTCACTTCCTGTGTGTATTCCTTGTTTTTTTGTTTTCCCTCAGCTATTACATAGTGACATGTTTCCATTACCCATTCACACTCCTTTTGCTATGGTTTTCAAAAACTACATATTCTGGCATTAATCTTCCACATTTTTCTTACAGATTTTATTTCTTCTGACTACTACTTACTTCTTGAAATTCTCTTTTTTGCCTACAGAAGCTACTGTATTATTCTTATAATTCTAATTTTTCAAGCTTTCTTTTTCTTTCTCTCAAGATCAGTTTAGTTTCATGGTAGAGATCCTCAAACTGAGTGGATTTCTGTTAATACTATAACTGACGGCCAGCAGTTCCTTCAATGAGGTTACATTTTGTGATCAACACAGCTGCTTCTTACAAAGTTGTTTCTTTTTCTTTGCCTTTATCTAATTCATGCCTGAGCTCATTGTTCAACACTTGATAGAAAAACAGAGGGCATCCTTAACATCACTGCACAGGTAAGACTTCTCATGGGAAAGAGTCAGTGAAATATGGACGGACTAGAGCTATGAGACTCTCCTTAATTCTGATTTTCAGAAAAATAACTTCCACATGTTGGAAAAGATAGGAACTTTTAAAAATATATACATTTGAAAAATTCACATATTTGTAAGCCATTAACTTTGATGTGTTTCTGGGCTGGGGATATAGCTCAGTGGCATAAGTGCCTGCCTGGCAAGCACAAGGTCCTGAGTTTGATTCCCAGTAGCGCAAAAAAAAAAAAAATTTTTTTTGACGTGTTTCTAATGCAGCAAGTCTTTACTTAGCATGTCTCTTTTAAAATGGAGTTATTCCCTGAGCTTTATTAATTTCCAAGTGTTGTTTTAATTTTCATCTTTACTTCTAATTTTAATATCGTTTAGATTTTTTTCCTTTCAGATGTGTGGTCTGTAGTGTTGAAATTAGCACGTAGCAGGGGATGTTGCTCACTTCATGGCAGCCAGAAGCAAAGAGTGAGAAGGGGCCAGGGCACGGATGTCTCCTTCAAACACAACTCCCAGTGACCCGACCTCTGCCCACTAGCACTGCCTCCTAAGGGTTCTAGCCACTCCTAATAGCACTATCCTCTGAAGACCAATCTTCGGTGCATCAGACTTTGAAGAGTATTTAAGATCCAAATGTAATAACTTTAATATCTAATAAGTGCTTAAAATGTGCCAAACACCATGTTAACTACTACAAAAGCCTCATTTCATAGCATTTTCAAAACAACATTATGAAGTTCATATTCCTATTCTCATTTTATAGATGAAATGACTGAAGTTTAGAAAAATTAAGTACTGGATCCATATTTATGTAGCACGTTAAAGGAAAACCTATAGGCCTGGAATCTCATTCCTGATGTTACTCTGGCCAGTTTTCCAGCTAGATAAATGTAAATTTTAAATAGACTGTAGACAGCTATGGTGCTACTGACTGAAGACAGAACTATCACTAGTAATTTTTACTGTATCATTTTTCCATTACTCGCTGTCATTTGAAATAAGTATGTCCTTATATTTTTTAAAATAAATCCAGTCCCCAGTTTTGTTAGTTTTCCTTGAGAAAGAGTGGACAGTATTTAAAAAAGAAAATGTCCTCAATGTTCCCTCAAGATATATACTCATTGAAAAAACAACTTGCCACTAGAACAAGAAAATAAGAGGTGTCCTGTAAAAGACCAGCTGGTAGCAGAAGACATTTAGGAAACAACTTGTAAAAAGGAAGAAACCATTTCATATCAAATAAAATGACACTGTCACATTGTATAAATTTACCCTCTGGCCTATCTCCTTTTACAAATCTACATAACTTCATTTACCTAGAAATAGTTCATGCTAAAAACCTTTTATTTATTCAAAATAAACTTGATTTTTCATCATTCTCAAATCCCCCTGGAAATTCAGATGTTCTTAAATCTCTATCAGGAGTTTGTTATTTTTTTAAAGACTGCTTTTTAAAAAAAATAAACTTAGAGACTGTTTTTCCAAGTATGCATCTTCCAGTTGGACTGAGCAAATGCTGTGTTTCAGAAATAAAGCTGGAGGCAGACTAGTTTTGACATGACAACCCAGGTAATGAGATCGTGTTTTGAATCCGTTGCTCTGTCTGCCTGATTAAATGATGTATCAGGCAATGGGTGCGCTGTTTGACCATGGATACACAGTTTTAGGAAGTCTCTAAAGGAGTAGATAGCAAACAATGGCATTGCTGCAAAATTGCCTTTGTCCACTGAGTATGACCCAGGGAAGCAGGTCTTGCTTTGTTATCATGAAACAATTCATGAAAATACTGGTACCCAACAGTGGTAGTAAGGTAACGGGGAAATTCGGAATATGAAGGTCTCCCGGCCTTGACACAGACGGTACTTGTTTCCTTATAACAAGGTGCTCTACATTCTTTCTAGTGGACCCAAATTTAGATTAATAATGCAAATAGAACACGGTTTGGTAATACCTTCCCATTTATGGAACAGGGGTCTGGAGCTCTGGAGAATACTGTGAGACCATATTCACTGAATAATGGGATTTGCAAATAGGCAAACAATTGCTTACCCAAAACCCATGGAGGAGAAAACGGTTTCAGTAACAGCACTGATAAGAGTAGTTTTACCCACTAATGCCAATTTCGCATCAAATACTTGAGGATTCCAAACACACATACCCAAGAGGATTAGAAAATCACTCATTTTCTTAGATGGAGGTCTCCAGCAAGCCATGAACAATGCTCAATGCCATATGGAGGTAATTTAATGTGAATTTCACAATACTTGAACAAGCATCATCACCAGATCTGCTAAATGGAGTTACTGATTTTGTTTCTCTCTAGCGTGATGATTTAGTTATGCAATAGTGCTGTCACCGGAGGAGATTAATCACAATAATGATGTGTCATTTTGCTAAGGACATTATCATAAATCATTGCAATATAGCCCAAGAGGAAAGGTTTATAGTTAAACTTTCTAAATGTTACAAAATGGTTATAAAGCATGAGCTATTGGAAATAGGCATTATTTCATTTCACTTTGGGGAACATATGGCAAAATGATTACTCACTGATGCTGCAGTGATTTAGCAAACACACACACATGAAGACTATCTCAAGAGATGTTGAAACTAATATGCAACCATATTGATTGCATATTGTTCCAAGTACATTAATATGACCTCCATTAATGTCTTTAAAATTAGGACCTCAGTTTCCGTATCTGTACAATAAAAATAATATTTTTTTCATTCTATCTCCTTCTGTCATTCTTTTTTCCTGCATGCTGGAGATCATCCAGGCCCTTGCACATGCTAAGCAACTGGTCTACCACTGAGCGACAGCCTCATGCCAAGGTAACACGCCTTGAAAATACTCTGTGCTCTAAAAGTAATTCTTCTGTTTTCTCTTCTTCCTCCTCCTCTGCTATTTATTTTCATTTCTCTTCTCCTGCTTCTGTTTTTTCTTCTTCATTCTCTCCATCCCTGTTATTGATCATAATTTTATCAGGTAGAGCATACATCATGTGTGCCTGTAAAGGTATTTTCTAAGCTTGCTTCATCATCAGAAAGTTAGAGTTAAACTCAAGAAAATCTTACTGTGCTAATGTGCTAGATTCCAGTTAATTTCATCTTCATACCTTGAGGTTTCTTTTGCTATAATTCACATACCATTCATAACAATACAATCTCAAATGGACAATATAATGCTTGGATGAGAGTTTAACATATGAACTTGAATTAATTAGCTCATCTGTTAATACAATCAGTTTGAAGCCATTGTGTGCAAAACACGGTTTAAAATATTCAGTTGGCACCAAGTTATCATCACACAGTCTATAACACCTCCTCTCTTCACAACATTGTGGTCAAAATTAACTGGAAAAAAATTTCAAAACTCATTGCAAAGTATAAATTCTGTTGAAATACTGTTAATGGAAAAGCATAGAAAATGTTTTGCTAGAAATTTCAGTTCCAAAATAAGTTTCTTGTACAAGTTTTTGGATTTTCTTTTGGCAGTGATTTTCAGATGATCAGTGATTATTAACGGTGGATGAAATGGTTAATTCAGTCACATACGGTGAGTACTAGGATGATGAGGGACACAGGAGATTGACCAAAAACTTGGAAAGGGTTAACTTATTTAAATCCCTTAGAAAACAAGATTTCAGCCAAGCCTGATGGCACACACCTATAATGCCAGCATTCGGGAGCCTGAGACAGGGGGATTATTGTGAGTTTGAGGTCAGCCTGGGCTACAAAGTGAGCTCAAGGCCAGACTAAACTGCATAGTTAGACCCTATCTCAAAAAGACAGACAGACAGAGAGACAGAAGGAAAGAAAGACAAGATTTTTACAACATTTTAATATTAACTATATTTCACTAGCAATTGAAGAATTAAGTTAATTTCAATACTCTCAGAAACATTTGAAATACCCAATGGTTGCCTTTTTTGTCAATGGTTTTCAGATGATCAGTGATTATGAATGGTAGATGAAATGATTAATTCAGTCACATACAGTGAGTACTAGAAGGATGACGGATACATGAGACTGATCAAACAAGACTTAGTCTTGGTCTGTTTTGTGTTACTGTAACAAAATATCCCACACTGGATAATTTATAAACAATGAGAGTTTATTTTCACAGTTCTGGACACTAGGACACCTAAGATCTAGGTGCTTTACCTAAGGCCTGGTGAAGAGTTTCCCGTCCATGGTGAAAGCTAGAAGGAGAATTACAAAATCCCACCCATTTGGCCCTTTTATTAAAAAGCACCTAATCCCATTGCCAAGGAAAGAGGTGTCCTGGCCCAATGTCTTCTCAATCTCTCCACTTCCTAACACCATCTAAGCTGGTAATAGCTGAATTTTATAGGTGACACATAAATTACATGATCTTGTAACTGGTCTGACCACAGGATACCAGAAGTGCAGAGTCTGGTTTTCTGTGGTACATTGACTATTAAACAGAATTACCAGAGACCATACTCATAAGTGAAATAAATCAGACCAGCAAGTATAAACATTGCATTGTCTCCCAACTGTAAGAAACTGAGCATAAATAAGATCCAAAAGGTACAATAGATATTGTGAAAGGGAAAGAAGTTGCTCTAAAGGAAAGAACAACTTGGATGGGGGAAAGGAGAAAAGAAGGAAGGAATATATATATACATATATATATATATATATATATAATTTTTTGTTGTTGATGTTTGTTTATTTGTTTGATTTTTGGTCTTTTTGAGACAAGGTCTTGCTATGCAGTTCAGGCTGGCCTTGAACTCTCAACGATCCGATCCTCGATCCTCCTGCCTCAGCCTCCTGAATGCTGGGATTACGGGCGTGTGCCACCATGCCTATCTTATACTAGTAATTTTTATTAGTTCATTGAAAGGAACAGTTAGTGTTTATATTGTTGCATCAATCTTACATGCCTATATCTGGAATCCCAGCAACTACTTTGAAGGTAACAACAAGCAATATAACAGCCATTGTTAATTTCCTATCATTTTGTTTTGAAATTCTGTATCATTTTTGTGAGGTCCCTCACGCTGTACCCTGCCCAAGTTGAAGAGGAAAAGCTCCGACAGACAACCAGCCTGTTCAGACAGAAAGCCCCTCACTCGGCTCGAGATGCTAAAGTAAAGCTGTTTATCAATCACAAAGGTTCCCAGGCCCAGTTCTCAGCGTGTCTGCAGAGTACCAGACAACATGCTGATGTCCTCCTGCCCATCCCTCCCCCACAGGCACCAGACCTACCAATCCCCCTTGGGAAACTTGAATTTTCCACTTTCCTCAGTGGAATTTCCCCTCCCATACCTAAAATAGTCTATAAAATAGCCCCCTTCTTTTGTCTGGAGCCAAGGGCTTTGTCGCCGTTGGCTAGGTTGCACCCAACCTGAAATAAAGATACCGCTTCAGTCCTGCCTGTCCTGGTGGTCTCGGTCACTACTTAGGGTCTTGCCTGACAGTTTTTATTACCTTTTTAAAAAGAAGAATTACTTGTCCAGGAAGAACTTAAATAACAAGGGCTGGAGTCTCTTCGAAAGGGTAAATCCTCCTGAGGCTAACCTGGGTCCCTGTAAGGGGAAGTCCCAGTGTGTTTCCTCCGGCTGCTCATTATTTCCGTGCTGCAGTTTTCCCATTTATTAACAAAGGTAACGACGACAGGATGCGCTTACCCAGAGAAGTCATTGTAAAGAACACGTGAAGTAAAACATATCTTTCAAAGCCAGCCCGGAGTAACGCAAGAGGTCAGGTATAGGGGGAGCACCGCCCTGAGTCTGTGCGCCTGCGGTTTTCTGAGTGCGCTTAGCAGCGCCCTCCCTTCCGGTCCTCCCAGCCCTCTCCTGTCCGCCTCTCCTCTTCCTCCTCTGCCCTCGTGTTCTCGCTGTCCCGTGACTTCAGCCGTATTGTTTTTCTCTCACACTCCCACTTGCTGACTATGAACTCCCAAAACGTTTTTCTCTCTCTGAGTTCCAGTTTACCCAATAGCTACTCTTTTCTTGGTTCTTGCTGTTCCGTTATATTAATTAAAGCTTGTTTTTATTTTTGACACTGAATTCCTTGGCTTCTTTTTCTTTAATTTTTAGTTCTTAGTACATATTTATACTCTGTAGTGTTTATACTGCGTTGGAGGACTGACACACACACACGTTGCACGTCGAGTGTAATTACTCCTCTCCCCAGCCCCACTCTCCTCTCCCTCCTTTCCCAGGTCCTCTTCCTCCCTGGAGGGAGTCTGTCTCTCTGTTTTCTAGCCTGTCTCCTTTGTGTTGCTCTTTAAGTTTTTCCCATTGTGGGACGCTCATATTAAAGAGAGCTATTCTTGCTGGAGTAAGGTAGAATCTGTGCTGTTTATTTTTATTTTAATTTTTATTAGAGCAAGTTGCCAGTGTATAATGATCATATTCATTATGGGGAGTGGTACCTGTATGCAACACACCCTAATTCCTTTTGAATTGCATTTACAGAATGACCAAAAGAGCGGGGCGTGGTGGCGCACGCCTGTAATCCCAGCACTCGGGAGGCTGAGGCAGGAGGATCGTTGTGAGTTCGAGACCAGCCTGGGCTATAAAGCAAGCTCAAGGCCAGCCTGAACTGCACTGCGAGACCCTGCCTCAAAAAAGACCAAAAAAAAAAAAAAAAGAATGACCAAAGATGCTGAACATTTTTTCGTGTATTTTGGGCCATTTGTGCTTCTGTGAATGAGTGCGTGTCTCTTCCCCTTTCTTGATTGCGTCTTTTACTTGGGGTGGTCTAGTCCTTTTTGTTCTTTATACAGGCTGGATATTAGTTCTCCAGCTGAGAAATAGATGGCAATTTTCCCCCAGTCTGTAGGTTGTCTCTTCACTCTGTTGGTTTTTTCCTTTGCTGCACAGATGCTTTTTAATTTGATATGATGTTGTCTGTTGATTCTTAGTACTGTAAGAAAGGTTTTTTAAAAATAAAGTTTTTAAATTTTTCATGATCCATCTTCTCAGTAAATTTTAACATGATCTGTTCATTGGAGTGTGACCTGGAAAGATGAGTCTTACAGAAGGGAAATCTTCCAGAAGTGCTCGGAGGTGCGAAGAGAGATTCCTATTATTGTGGGTAAAATTGCCATCCTGGTGACCTCAGAAGACACCAAGAGAAGAAAACACCATTTCCTAGGGTCTCCCCCCAGAGGAATCTTGCTCATTCGGTGAGTTTATTTTGTTCAGCTTGTGAGGCGTGCTGGCTGGAAGTTAAAGGCACACTGTGGTCCTCGCTGCGTTAACACATCGGGCCCCATCACAAATGAAGCTGAGTTTTCCGCAGGTGAGAACCACAAAGCTGAATGGAAAGCTTTAGGCAGGGTGGAGCCCAACTCTTTGTTCCCCATTCTTTTTTCCTCCCTACAGCAAAACATACCACCTCTTAAAAAACCAAATAGCAAGTTTGACTTTTACATGTTAATAATGACTAAAATTTGTTGTAGTTCCCTGGGGAAATATGGGGCTGGGTCTTCAATGTGATTTCTACTTCGCCGAAAAGTGCAGAGACAGTAATGTGGAATACTGGGTAGAACTGCATTGCTAACTGGGAAAGCCATGCAGCATATACCTGTTTATGTACATCTCCTTTCTCATTTTTGTACAAATGTATTTCTACTAGATTCTCCCTTGGTTTTGATGTCTAAGTTGATCCTAACATACATAGTTTCTTAAATAGCAATCATTTGATGAGACTTCCCATTATATGCTAAGCTGTATTAATTTTTAATGGTTCAAATGCTGGCATGTTCCTGGGTATTGCTAAATCATTTCAAAGGCAGAGATTCATTGTCAGGGATGACATGATCTTACCAGGCAGCTAAGCCATTTTCTGAAGAATGACCACTTCTGAGGGTGATGTAAACTATGATTAATAAAATCATCACAGAGCAAAAAAGCATATTTTAAGATAGGAAAGACCTTCACTGTCTCCTGTAGAGGGGAAAGTTATGCATTTGTTTTGAGGCTTTAAGTGTTTTATTTAGTCATAAGCGTAAAATAACAGTTTCACACTCACACGTTTTCTGAGTATCAAAATGAGGGTAAAATAAAAAAGACCTCTGTCCGTGTAGAGATATGTTGGGAGAAAAACAGAGAATGAGGATCGCTGTCAGGGTTTCTAAATGATAAACAAGAATCCAGCACCTGTATACCTTTACAGTTTTATGTGTTTCACTGTTAGCTAACCCTCCTAAGGAAATCAGTAGCACCGACAATGGAAAGTATTATTTTACCTGTCTTCAATATGTGAAAGCAATTTATTTGAATAAGAGAAATATTGGAAAATGGGGCTCCGTTTCTGAACAGATTTGATCTACAAAAAGCATATCACCCATGAAAGCTTTCCGATGCTGTAAAGACTTTGTTATTTTAGCAAAACTAAAATATTGGCATAAAAACATGTACCAGAAAAGTAGACTAAGGAAACTAACAATAGCTCATATTTTGGAAAATTACACATAAAATTACTCTTTTTTGTTGGATTCAAAAAGCATATTTGATCTCATTGTAAAAACTAACAAAAACATATTGCTTAAACACCAGTAATAAGTAGCCTATAATTTATTGATATGGCATAAATTGAAGTGAAAAATGTACTATAGTAAAATGTTATATACAATAAAATGAACAAAATTTTACATATATGTATGTATGTGTGTATGTATATACCAACAATGAGGGTGATTGGAGTTTAAAAAGGGAAAATTTTTAATAACTCAATGTATCATGAGAAAATTGTATTATTTTCAGGTAAATCATGACTGCCAATTATTTTCCACATGTTCCTCTCCTCTGCAGCTAGGTTTCTCCCTCCTTTCTCTTTTTTCCACCTTCTTCTTCTCTCTACTTTTCTGTTCCTCATTCAGTGGGAACATCATTTTTATGATAAAACTGTGAAAGTACTCATTTTGAGAAGCAGAAGGAAAAAGCTAAAATTTAAAAGTGCTGCTTTTTTCCCTCCTAGGCTTGACTCTTCATTATTCAATTAGTTATGATTGCAAAATTGAATGCATTTTTTACCTGAAATTAATGAATTTCCTATCCTTGAAGTGAATGCTCAAATTACCTAACTCAACAATTATAATGCCCATGTTAAAAGAGAGCTCCAGAAAAGACATCTTTAAAAATGTACTTCCTAATCTTTTCGCTGTTCATTTGTGATCCTTGTGTGCAGAAAAAAATGCTATTCATTGAACCATTTTTGGCACAAAATAGCTTCCTTCATGCTTACAGTGACAAAAGAAGATTAACACTGCATTTGTAAAAGCTACAAGGCTTCTAGAGAATTATTCATTATATAAAGAAAAGTCATTTGTTTCTGAGATCAGTAAAATATTCTATGGTAGGTATTCAGTACAATCCACAGTGCAGTCCTTGTTTGCCTAGAATTCATAACTAAAAATATTTCTGTTCCTGTCTATTCCTTTTCATATCAGGTAAATTAGTCAATTTACAATATTACATGTGGGAATCCTGAGCATATTGCAGCATCTGTGACCTTTCAGCTGTCCCATTGTGTGTGTTTCTGTCTGGAATGTGTGAGATGTCCTTCCTCTTTCTTACTTAATAATGCCTGGTACGCCCTGGCTTAGCACCAAAACAACCAATTTAACAAGCAATAGATGGCACTGGAAGTACTGAAGACATTCCCTTTACCTTTTCCTTTGAGCGTGATTATATCCAAAAGCAGATGAAAATTTACATCCTTACATTTTTCAAAAATGCACAATCAGAGCACACATGGTGAAGAAACTTAAATAGTTAATTGTCGAATATGTTGAAAATGTTAGCACGCTAACCACATGAAACAATGTCTTCCTGTACTCTGCAAGTCGGTCGTGTGTCATTCAAAGATGTTTTACCACCACCCGCTAGGGTTTCTGGGGAAGTCTGTAAGCTCAATGGGCAGGTGTGATGTCTGCAGAGATTTCATTTTTGGTACTATGCACCCGCTTATGCGATCCTGGTGGGATGAGGGTTCCTGAGAAATCTAATTAAGTCTTTTCTTTATTGGTCCTCACGTGGATTTTTCTGAAGCCAACTCCGCAAGTAACCTTTTCATTCTAGGTAGTAAACAAGCCCATAAAGCATTCAATGATTCACACAGCGTAAAAGAGAAAATGCAGGAAAGCACTTCAGCAAAAATTGCGGTAAACAGAGTGCTCCATTTACAGGATGGGACTAATTTCTCTCTAAATTTGACTAACAGTGGGGCTTGCTTGGCTGTGTAGACTTGGTGGGAAAAGATCTCCCGTAGAGTTCAATGGGAACAGCACATGAACAGGCAGCCAGACTAGTAGGGTGTCTGTTCCGTTAAGTGAAATTCAGTGATTATACCTTAACCTTGGCCTTTTCATTTTTTAAAAAACTTTTTTCGGTTGCATCAAGTGTTTCACAGTGCCGAGTGATATTTTCCACAGTGCGTTATCAGCATGCTACAGCATCAAAGATGTTAGCTATTCCGTCTCCAGGTTACACCTTGCAGCTTTTTCAAAGCACTGTCAAAAGCTTTTGAAGAAGCCAAGGCTTTCCTCTAAAAGGAGTTTAAATCATTATTTTGTGAAAATTCAGCACCAAATGAAACATAGAGAGACAGACCACCTTTCAGTCTATTTGCTTACGTGCAAAATAAAATATGTAAATTATAAATGTATTGACATTAAAGTAATTTTTATTCAGGATACCACAGTTATAACTGTGTGCATACATAGATGTATATTCACACTTATATTCACACTCATATTTCATGACAATGTGTGTACATATGGAATGTAACAGTGTGCCTAGAGGGACTGATACGTGCCTAGTTATTTGTTAAGTTCCTACTGTGATAGGTTTCAGGACAATTAGCTAAAATTATTTGTTGCCTGTTCAAATACTATATATATATTAGAATAATATTTGTCCTCTCTTGGCTCCACTTTATAAAACCACCATTCTTTAATATGTGACTTGGAGAAAATCTTTACATGTTACTCTTTTTAGGAATACCCAGTGCTCTCATGATATTTGCGTAAATGTGATCACTTTTCCTAACTTTCTGTAATCACTAGCTTTCTGTGTTTTACAGGAAGTGGGGCAATTTGTAAATTCTCCTCCACAAAATTAGATGTGTTTTCAGGAGCTCTGTGACACCTGTAATCAAATGGAGACAAATGACTAATATCCCTAAGGATGTGTGGATTTGAGAGAGACGGATGTATGAAGAAGCACAAAAACGAAGTGTCCAGGACTGATACTCAGAGACTCCGGAATTCTTTAAGAAAAACCACAATGGAGTACTGTGCACTGGAACCTGTGGGAACTTCTATCTTTATTTTATTTTATTATTGGTACTGGGAATCACACTCAGGACCTTACACTTGCCAGGCAGGTGTTTGTGCCATAGGAACTTTGATCTTTAATACAACAATGTGACTTTGATGCCTGGAGCTTCTAACCTGACAACATTCTTCTTGATGTCTTCATTTCAGTCTCAGTGACATTTCCTTCCTCCTAAAATCATTAGGTTCGCTTTTCCAATAAAGAAACAAACAGACCAGAACTATCTTGTTTTGCAAATTAGATAAAATGTTTAGAGTGAAATGTGTGGAACTGTATGGATGTTTTACAGTGAACATTCAGTTGTCAGACCTCGAGCTTGTTAAATTCATGTTTGTTGCAAATAAATAAATGGATGGATGGAAGGATGGAGGAAGAAGGGAGGGAGGTTTGGAGGGGTGAAACAAAAGCAACTTTAAGGGAAATAATGCATCTTAAGAGAAAACAAATTTGATTCAGAATAGTTGACTTGGTTGACAACAACAAAATAAACACCAGTGTGACCCCATGAGTCTTTTTTATATCATAGGGAAACACATATATCAGAGATATTTTCCTGTCTGTTTTTATGCACTCACACTTTCGGTTGATGAACTCTAAATTTGGGCTGGGGGCCAACAAGGTAAAGGTGTTGGATTTAGGCAGGTGCCTAACTTCTCAAACTCAGCATTTCATTAGTGTAATCATTTCTTTTTTGTCTTTTTGACACAGGGTCTCACTATGCAGTTTAGGCTGGTCTTGAATTCACTTTGTAGCCCAGGCTGGCCTGGAACTGGCAATGATCCTCCTGTCTCAGCCTCCCGAGTGCTGGGATTATAGGGATGTGCCACCACGCCCAGCTTAGTGTAATAATTTTACCTACCTCATAGGAGAGGTTTGAGAACTACACTATATTTAAAGACACACTAACTGCACATACAATAGTACAACTACCATTGCTAATTATGTCAGGACTCAGAAATAGAGACTTGCCATTGACTCCATAACTCTACTCCTAGGTATTGACTCAAAATAACTAAAGACAGGTGTTCAAAGAAAAACCTGCACCTGAATGTTCAGAGCCGCTCTATTGGTGATAGTTAAAAGCATGAGAATAATCCAATAACCACCAAATGAAGTGTGGATAAAATGCCATATATACCTATCACGGGTCATTAAATGAGGTAGCTCTGGATAGGCAGTTAAAAAGGGACCAGGCCCAAGACAGATCCGAACAGTGATGAGGTAACCTGTGATGGGATTTTACTGTACAAAATCCCCCTAGACAAAAAGCTCAGTGACAACCCACTTTCAGGACCCCTCTGCCTCTCAGGGACTTTCTTTTCATGAAACTTTTCCTCCTCTTAACCTCCTTTGACCTTGACTCTGTTCTTTGGCATCCTGAGACACAAACTCAGCACATCTAACAGGGTAAAAGTGACTTGTCTGTCACACACCAACAGTGGGCAATTACTCAGAAAGAAAAATGAATGAAGTCTTGACGTTGGCCGTAACATGGAGGAATCTTGGAAATATGTTAAATGGAAAGAGCTGGACACAATAAAGCTGCACATTATGTAGCTTAGCGGGAGATACCCATACTGAGCACATCCACTGAGACAGAGCAGGTTCATGTTGACAGGGGCCGGAGGAGAAGGGAACGGGGAGCGATGGCTTGATGGATATGGGTTTTCCATGTGTGGTCATGAAAACACTCTGGGTCTAGGTCATGATAACAGTTGTACCCTATAAAATACATTTTATGTTTTATGTATCTGCCATGATTTTAAAGCTAAATAAAACTAAACACTCCTAAGAGAAAAATGCATATGATGAAAGCTTGAAGCCTTTGACCCTGATGAAGGAAAACTTTTACTTTCCCCCAATTTTTATGCTGTATTATATACGTACAGATCGAATCACTCAAAGAAATATTGATAAAAGACACTAGCCTGGATCAACTACAATGAGAGTATAGCTTTGAATCTTATTTTATGTTAGGTCATTAGTCACAGTTTACTGTAGAGAATTAAAGCCCAAATATAATCTGCTTTGTGTAGTGGTTAATAGCACTAGTAGTAATAATGACAATAATTATAATTATAATTATAATTATATACACCTTATGACAGAAAAGACTTTTATCCATGCTGCAAAAAGTGGACTTCAGAATCATGCACAGAATCCAGTTATATTTTGTTTACCTTAAAATTATTATTTGAGTTTGTCACAGGCAGTAAGAACATACAGCTGTTTCAAGTTTTAGAAATTGAGCACAACACTGGTCAAATAACTTGCCTAAAGTCAGTCAATGGGGGCAGTGGTGTTCTAATATCTTCTCAATGCTTTTTGTTGGAAAAAATATCTCCAAGTAATACCTTCCTACCTACCTCGAGTCTCCAGGTACCCATTGCTCAGTCCTGTGGGGTAAGACACTGGTCAGAGGACTCTTAAACATACACTACTTGAAAATGGATTCCACCGTTGTTACACTTCAGTTGAAAAACATTCATGACAAAATATCTCACTGTACAATAACAATTAGTGGCATATTAGGTACAAGTACTTCTGATTTTCAAAGGATTTCCCCATATTCCAGAAACTGATATAGAGCATAGCTTTATAATCGACGTATTATTTTCCTCTGCTTCCAGTCTCTCTCTTCCCTGCTGATCTGACCAAAGAATCCTGTTTGGACATGGTACATGCTAAGTCTTCTCCTTAGAGATGGCCTGCTTAGAAGAATTCTTTTCTTTCTTTCTTTCTTTCTTTCTTTCTTTCTTTCTTTCTTTCTTTCTTTCTTTCTTTCTCTTGTCTTTTTGAGACAGAGTCTTGTCGTGTAGTTCAGGCTGGCCTTGAGATCACTTTTTAGCCCAGGCTGGTCTTGAACCTGCAACAACCCTCCCGCCTCAGCCTCCCGAGTGCTGGGATTACAGGCACGTGCCACCACACCCAGTTCAGAATACTTTTTTTCTACATCTGTTCTTAATGGAAAAGTTCACATATGTCTTCTAAAGGAGGTGTCAAGCTGTTTTTTCACATTAGGATTTCTGATAGATATTTCTAATAACCTATGTGGGTCTACACTTTCATTGGCAGATATTAATAACTGAATGATACGCAACAAACTATAGATCCTGCCCATGTCATTGCTAAGGACAGTGAGTCATTTCTGAACAAGCACAAGCCATGGAGTAAACTGTATGTGTAGTTCCTTCCTGCCCCTCCTTCTGGCATCCTTATTAGTGTGACACCTTGCTTGTACCCAGTGGTCAGTAAATGAACACAAAATCCCTTCCTAGGAAATCTCCTTTTAAGGGAACATCTAGAATATAGCCTTTCATCACATCCCTGTTTTTAAAGTCATATCACATCCTGGTTTGCATAAAGTTCGTAGTACTCAGAATTACACACTTCTAAATTCGTTCTGAAGGATATTCCTTAGGTAGAGATTTGATAATAGGTGACCAATGTTCTTTTCAATTATGTGTCATTCCTCATAGCAGTAGATCTCAACTGTGAAAATAGCATTGCTCACCTTTAGCTGCTGACTAATAATGATTGACCTAGTTTGACATGATGTTTTCATTGTGACCTGATGGGAACTAGGATAAGCACATCTCAGGTGTACATGGGTTGGTAGTTTGGGAAGTTAACCTCTTTGTTCTAGAAGCTATCGTTACCAATGTCTTTTATAAATCATTTGGCTTTTTAAATATCTAAACAAGTTAACACTTTTTTATTAAACTTGTGATTGGTTGGTGGGTAAATTTTTTTTTTTTTTTGCTTCACATTGACATCACACTTATTATGAAAGTCAGAATGCAGATGACTTTAACAATGGGTACAAGAAGACAGGGTGGCTAAAGTTGGCTGGGAAGGATCTGAAACACCTGTGCAGAACAGAGCCTGAAGCCCTGCAAGTGGACTTCTCTGAGAACTATGCCAGGTATTCCACAGGATGTCAGCCTGGGCAGTGGGGTGTACAGAAAGGATGGTCCACAGTGAGTTCTTCCTTCTGTGTTCGCTCTTGCACGGTGGCCCACTAACATCCTGCAGGATGTACTTCTTTTCCTACTTTGCAGAGCTTGTCTCTTTAATAAAACTTTGCTACATTTGTGCTTGTCTTGGCTAATTTTTTTCTTAGGAGAGAAAGAACCTAGAAACTGCCTTCTGCAGTAGTCTCCAGCCCTTCTGATCCCAGGAATAGGGAAAGGAAAAACAGAAATGCACAGGTGAATTATGTGTTCCTGAACTCACTGACACATTTTGGCATATGGATTCTTTTTTTCACAAAAAGAATTAACTGAAGAAACTGCCTTTCATCTAGTCTTGCCTTGGGAAAAGAAATACTTACTAAATTCAAATTTAAAGAGTATGTAGTATGGTTTACCAAAATTACATAGGAATTTAGGTATGCATTTTTGTATGATTTGTATCTGTTTTTATGTTCAGCTACTCGCATTAAGATCATAAATACCAAATTGGATCAGGAAAATTTCAAATGACAATTTATGTAATGTGTTAGAGAGTGTGTGTGTGTGTGTATGGACTTAAATGCATACAAGTATGCACATATTTTGTTTCTGAAACACGGTAAGGAAGGAGTGGATATGGGAAAAGGTGTAAGGGTCAATTCATGCCCTTAAAGCCCTTTTATCTCTCAGCAGCAGCCAAATAAAGAAATCTTTTCATCTCTGTGCCAGCGGCTTTGACTAATATTTGCTTAAATACCGTAACAGAGAAACTGCCACAATGCAAAAAGCGCACTCAGTTGCCCTTAGAGTAAGACAGCAGTTCTTTCACCCAGACCTAATTGACTTCCTCCTACACTGTCCAGCAAAGTACTTTCCAGGTTCCTCTAATCGCAGATAGCTTGATCTACCTGTTTTTCCCTCCTGCAAACTGAAGACTCCTTTGCCTTTCTTCAAATTAAGGTCATCCGATAAGAGCTCACTCAACAATGCTTCCCTTTCACTGCAACTATCTCTGTGTGTTCACCTATGCATTTCTGTAATTCTTCTCATCTAAGGGGAAGCGTGTTTCCTGATCTGAGCCACATCTCCTTGCTATGCTTCGTTCTCACCGTCCCTACAGGATCTCTCTGTCTCTGGCTGACCCGCTCTGAATTCCACAGAACAGCCTTGGTAGACAGCATCAGCCTCTGCTTTTCAGTTGGGTTTGAGCATGGAAGGTAGTGGAACAAAACCAGGTGCTGGGGGTGGTGCATCAGGGTATTTAACCCCTGCATACTTTGTCTCATGTCTGTTTTGCTGCAGTTTTAATACAGGCTGTAGACAGTCTCTGGACTCTATGAATGATGCCTCTTCCTCTGCTTCCACTCTTAACTGGATTCAACTAAACCATTCATTCCTTCCCTTCCCCCAAAGTCCTAGGCCTCATTTGACTTCCTGAGGCTACAAGTCTCTCATCAGTACTGGGAAACCCTCTCTCATCTCTGTGTGTGTCATGTTGTCATCCTGCGGGAATCCTCCATCCCTTTCTTCAAAACGTTGCCCACAAATATTAAAATGTGGCATCCGCTTCCACAATTCTTTACATGTAAGTACATTTTATTTTTACTGATATATAAGAAAGATAAGATGTAAATACCTTAACAAATGCCCACTCAGATGTAGACTTGGAACACGTGAGCCCCCAGAAGCCTCTTACCCACACCTTCCCGACCGCAGACCCTTCCTCAGTTGTGCTAAACTCTAAGCTGAACACTACAGTATTCATTTCTTTACTTTAAAACGCTGTCCCTGAAATACACAGCAGTAAAGATTGTTAGCTTTGCTGAGTTTAGATTGTATATAAATGAAATCATTCCACATTTTTCCTAGAAGGTTAGCTTCTCTCCTTTGAGATTCATAGACGTCACTGTATGTATTTGTAGTGGCCTTGTGTTTACTGTTCCATATGAAATGAAGAGACTGTATTTCTCTGCTTTATGGTTGTTGAACATTTGAACCGTTTGTAGCTTGGAACTCTGTGCTATGAACTTTCAAGTATAGGCATCCTAGTGAATAATGAGTAAAGATTTCTAAGGAGATTATATCCAGGCGTGAAGCAGGCTGCGACATTCTGCGTCTGTTTCCCAGATCTACCGGTTATGGCCAACTGATCTCCAAATTTATTTGACAGTTTACAGCCATGACCAGAAAATTATCAAAATTTCTATTCATGTCTACCTTCACTGATCACAGTGGTTGGTATTATGTTCTTGGATTATTTCTCTAATTACTAAACTATTTCTCCAATTACTAGTAAGATTAAGCATTTGGGAATTTTTGTTAAGTTTGGTTCATTTTACTAATGTTTTCCTTTTTCTTACCACTTTAGAATTTTTAATATACTGTGAGGAGATTTTATTGATTTTGTGCTTTGCACATCTCTTTTCCCAATATACAAGTTATTTTTTTTTCTAAGTACAGTCTATTGGGGAGCAAAAGTTTCAGTTTTAATGTAGTCCACTTAATACTTTTCTCCTTTTGCCAAATTGTGTGTGTGTGTGTGTGTGTGTTAAAAAAAAACACCCTCTAAACTCAACCTCCTAAAGAGGATGCTAGGAATCTAGTATATTATTTTTGGAGCTTTTATATTTTCACACTGACAGGTTGGATTCCTCTACAACTGATTGGCTCTGTGTTCATTGGGTGCGGTAGGAAGAGGATATGGTTTCATTTAACTTTGTGTTCTCTCTATGAACAATTAATTTATGGAGCACTCATTGTAAAAGACTGTTTTCTTCAACATTTTCAAAATTACTACTGATAAAAATCAGATGTTCGTATCTGTGTGGGTTTTCAGCTTCCATTCTACTCCGTTAATATTTGTCCTTTTGGTAAATACCACCTCCCGCTAATTACTCTACCTTGGTAATTATTAAGCTGTTGAAGCTTTTGTGGTTTCACAAAATTTTTATATTATTTTATTTTATTTTTTTAGGTACCAGAATCACACTTGCAAAATCGCACTTGCCAGGCAGACACTGTGCAGCTGAGCTACATCCCCGGCTCACAAAAACTTTAGAGTTTGCTTTTAAGTTCTGCTGAAAAAGTTAAGGAACTATCTGTTAATTTTGCTGTAATTACAACTTTGTTATAACATTAATTTGAAGCGAGTTGACACAGTTCTGAAATTGGATTGTCCAACCTATTAACATTAAAAATGGGAAATAATTCATGAATTTGTGTGTTAACCTTACACGGGGCCAACATAAGCACTCTATTTCCTTAATATAAGCCTGTTGAAACTGGAGAATCAGAGTAGGGGAGCTAGATACTAGAGTTTAAGCTTTTGGAAATAACTCCACTGTTAGTAACGAGGCCGATGTCATCACCACAGCACTGGGTAAGTCAAAGAGAATAGAAGAAATAATTCCTGGAAGAAGTCTGAGCAACCGAAAGGCTTGATCTGGAAAGTTGTACAAGAAGCGTGGTAGAAATCCCCACCACTAAATATCACTACAGGTTTAAAAGAGATAATATATATAAAATGCTAAACACACAGTATGGTATATTGTAAGCGCTTAGTTATCAGAAACTATTTAAAAATTTTACTAAGTTCTTCTTTTGTCATTAAAGGAGGCTTTTTTTCTCAGAGAAGTTCCAAATTTATGTATTTTGTTAAAATTAGTTTTTTCCTTTGGATCCTGATTTGCTCATTCAAACACAGACAAAGTGGCTGCATGTATATGGACTATATGTTTAAAAATGTATACAGTATTTAGGGGATAAATAAGGATAATGAGGATAGATGTAGAGACATTTTTTTTTGTTTTAAAGACAAAAGAACAAAAAAATGACAAAAACAGAACACAAAAACTATAAAAACCATACAGAATTTTGAAACGAGATAATAGGAAATCAACAGTGGTTGTTGTATTACTTATTGTTATCTTCAAAGTAGTTACTCAGATCACCAGATATAGGCATGCAAGATTGATCAAGCAATTAAACATTATCTATTCCTTTCAATAAGCCTATAGAAATTAGTACTATAATTACCTTAGCTATCTTGTGTGTGTGTGTATATATATATATAATATATAATATATGTATAATGTGATATATATATTTCCTTTCCTTCTTTCTTTCTTTTCTCCTTTCCCTCATCCCAGTCGTTCTTTCCTATTGAGCAGTTTCTTTCCCTTTCACTATATCTATTTTAACTTTCAGTTTTATTCACTCTTTCGGTTCCTAAACTAGGGAGACAACACAGTGTTTACACATGCAGTCTGATTTATTTCACTTAGGAGTATGTTCTCTAGCTGCATCCATTTATCTAGAAAAGCCTCAGGTTTATCTTTCTTCATAGTTAAGTAGTACTCCATTGTATAAAAATACCACATTCTTCATACCCACTGCTCAGCTGATGGACATTTGGGTTGTTTCCAAGATTTTGCCAAGACAAATTATGCTGCTATAAACATGGGCACACATGTACTACACATATATTGGTTTTAAATTCTTCTGGGAAAAAAAAAAACCAGAAGGGAAATGGCTAGGTTAAATGGGACCTCTAGTCTTAATTTTTTGAGGAATTTCCAGGATGATTTCCATAGTAGTTGCATCAGTCTACATTCCCACCAACAGTGGAGAAGGGCCCCTTTTTCCCCACATCCCCTCCAGCATTTGTTGTTGGTTGGCTTCTTAGAGACGGTAGCCATTCTTACCAGGGTGAGACAGAATCTCAGTGTTGTTTTAATGAGCATCTCTTGAATGACCAGTGATGCTGAACTTTTTCATGTATTTATTTGCCACTTGTATTTCTTCATTGGAGAAGTGTGTATTCATCTCAGATGCCCATTTTTTGATTGGGTCTTTGAATTTGAAGGGTCTGAATTTTTTCAATTCATTACATGTTCTAGATATAAGTCCTTTGTCTAAGAGAGAGTTAGCTAAAATGTTTGTCCACTCTGTGGGTTGTCTTTTCACTCTATTGGTGATTTCTTTTGGAGTACAAAAGCTTTTTAATGGGAGGAGATCCCAGTTGTTGATTTTTGAAGTGTTTTCCATACAGTTTGGGTTTTGTTCATGAAGATTATGCCTACCCCCAAGTCAACATTTCAACCCACTCTCTCCTCCAGTGGCTTTAGTGTTTTTGCTTTAATATTTAAATCTTTAAACTCACATATAAGACAAGTATGGATTCCATGTGTGGTCTACTTGTCAACCACAAACAATGTCAGTTCACATATATATTAGCTAACAATTGTAAAAATACACAGTAGATTATTTAATTTGTAACATGCAAAATACCTCTTTTGATAAATAAACATAATCTTTCAAAACAAAAGGATGTTAGCATCTATTCATCAGGTGGTTTTATTCTTTCTGACAAAAAATGGAACAAAAAGATGATAACTGAAACTCTTGGCTCCACGCAATTCTACAATTCAAAGACCAGTAATAAATATGTGACACACAGTATTTCCACTCTAAATGTTCTGATCCCAGGTAAGATTACTGTATCGTTTATTTAGTAAAGCTCTCACAATGATATCCGTAGAGTCAGACATACCAATTAAGTGTGTACCACCGTAACACCCTTCTAGCCTTCTTAAAAGCAGCCCATACGTAGTTTAAGTTCAGTGTAGCTTCAGAAAACTCATGGAATTATACGGAAGGATGAACATTCTAAGTCGTAGGAGTATCAACAAGGAAAAAAAAGGAGGGTGCAAAGCACTAGACATAATCTGCACAGAAGAAATGCAAATAAGAAGCTGGAAGGGGGCTACCGATTTTGAATCTTTCCCACTGTGTAAAGAACAGTATCTTAGAACCACATGCCTAGCGGTATATAACTTAAGTCTTCCTATTTGTTCCCAAGATCACAGGAAGGAAAGATAACAACTGTGTAAACTGTTAAATCAGGAATCCATTTGTGGACATTAATGAAAATATTTGGGGATTAAATTCTCCCAGAGGATGCATGCGTGGTAGCTTTGGTGGGAACAGCTTATTAGTTGGCACACTGGTCAGCCTGCGTTTTTCTTTCTGACCGTATCCAGGAGACCAACTCTGAAGCACATGGAAGCTCTTCTTGCGCTTACGGAGTCATACCTTTCCCCGGAACCGCAGCGAAGGAACGAAATGTCCTGCTCACCTGCAGGTGCCCAGTTGCTGCACCGCCAGCTGCTTTACCTTCAATCCAGTGGCAAGGGCATGTTTGAGCCACACTTAAATACGTAATTACACTCTTCATCACTGATTTCTTAAAGTTCTTAATGCTGTGCCAGACTGGTGACTAGCATGTGACTAAATAAAGACGTGACCTTAGACAATTTCCACAAACTTTCTCAGGTCCTTCTCAGCTTGCTTCTCTTTTATGTACTCAAAAGGTATTTACCAGAAGGTACCAGTATACTAGACGTTATGGTGAGCACTAGGCACAGAGATAAACTCAACAGACATTTTCCATGCATTTATAGAAACTTTGGTGCTGGAATGTGGGTCTCCTTTCCTTGGTATCGTATCCTACAGTATTTATCACTACCTTGCAAACAATACAATACATTTTCCAATAAGTATGTATTAAGAAAATCAGAGTAAGAGGTTGAAAGGGCATTTAAAGCTCAGAAATCAAACTTACAGGGAGAAAGTGTGAAATTAGTTTTCTGTAGCTAACGTTTCACCGTTGTTTCTATTTTATTATTTTCTGAGGTCTGGAAATGGCTGTGCCAACAAGGAAACTCCCAAGAAGGTGGTCATGTGCTCTGCATTAGAGATGCTAAGGCTGCTCTGCGCTAGCGTGGGGGAGCTGGTGGTGTTTGTCCTCAGAGTGAAAAGCAAACCAAAGTGCACATGATTAGGAGGTATTCATTTGTTATTGAGAGGAAGAGTCCACTAATATGTGCTGCTTGCAGCCTACATCTGACAGCAGGAGACCAAGTGATTACCATGTATTCTTCCAATGGCTTTTAATCTTTCTTGAGTTTGTTAATCTTTTAACATGTATTGACTGCATTTTAAGACAAATGAACTTTGGGTTAGCAAAATACTTTCACGAACAGAAAAATATTTGTACACCTATAGGGCAGGTGACTTCCTTTGCCTTTGGAATGGGCTTATTGGCAGAGTCTTCTGACTGCTGCGATTACACAGGGCACTTTGACCTTAGGAATTTCAAAAAGTGCAAAACAATTTAAATGGCTGTTTTAGAAAAATTTCTATCTGAATAGAAATAAATATAACATGCACTGCCAAGGTTTTATGACAGTTATTTGCTTTGTGAAACAATTATAGTTTATACAGGATGAAATTTCCAAGTGGACTTGCCTTTTTTGAAATCAAGAATGTAGTAGGATAGTAAGAAAAATAACAAACCCATACCTGCTGCTTCATGTCTGTGATTTGTGACTATCTCAATGTGAACATCCGACTTCATTTAAGCCTGGAGAAAAAGAACACCCTTTAGCAATCTTAATAACATGGAGTAGTTTGTGTAATGTAAAAGAGGCTCCAGACCTGCAGGGGAGAGATCAAGAATAAAGGATGAAAGAAAAATGAAACACATGATTTGTAGCTCAAAATACATAGAGGATTGAACTCTATAAAACACTTTGCATTTTTGTAGATGTGGAAGATTATTGGGGTCGCAGTGGAAAGCTTCACTCTCCAAAAAGGAATCTGGCACACAACAATAAGCCTTCTATGAATATTTATTTCTTGAATGAATGCTAGCAGTTAAAGTGCAGTGTTCATCCAGACAGTGGCAAACCACAATCTTTGATTAGAGGTCTAACTATGCTGTAAACGAAATAAGGTAAGACGCCAGGAACAGTATCTAGGACACAGACAGTTCTGGGTAAATATTGACAGCATTGTCACTATTTTTATTCTTGTTACTAGTAGGAGCAGTATTAGTATTCTTGGCTTGGTATGGAAAGAAACAAGTCTCTGGTGGAAACTACGGCATACAAGAGGGAAACTTGACTGTTTAGTGTTGACTCTTAGGACTCTTGGCTACATAGTGAAAGCACAATAGTTGTAACAGGAAGACTGCAAGTTAGCTCTCATAATCCACAGGATATCCAGTGCTCCAGGACAACTGTGGCTTCCCAAATCTGTGGATGCTCAAGTCCACTGATATAAAATAGCATAGCTTTTGTACATACCCTTTGCATACCTCCCACATATTTTAAATTACCTCTGGGTTACATATGCTACTTAATTACAAAGTAGATCATGGAGGTGTATGTTGTGTTGTTTCGGGGATAATGACACATAAAGGATCTGCACATATTCAGTCCTGATGAAATTTTTCCCAACTATTTCCTTTTGGTTTTGGTCTTTTTGAGACAGAGTCTCCCTATGTAGTTCAGGCTGGCTTTGAGCTCACTTTGTAGCCCACACTGGTCTTGAACTCACAACGATCCTCCTGCCTCAGCCTCCCAAGTGCTGGGATTACAAGCCTGTGCTACCACACCCACCTTTTCCTTTTTCCAACCTATGACTAGTTGGGTCCCTGGATACAGAACCTGCTGATAGAGGCTGAGCGTACTTACAGAGTAACTGTACTAATCACTGAATGAAGATACTTTTAAAAAATGAGCTAAATTTTTCAGATACCTCCTTGAGGGAATTTTGAGAAAAGTAATGTTATCCATGCATGTAAAATAATGCTATATTTTATTTTAAATTCAAGCTAACAATTCAAGACAAGCTATCAAATATCTGCATGTAACTAAGAACTTCATTGTCTCTGTTCATAAAAGTGACTTGATTTGATTAGCAAATGTCAGGTGCAGAAGCTAGAATTGAGGTCCTTTGTCACCTCATCTTCTATATTTTAGTGATCAACACGAATTTAAGGACACTCTAGAGAATTTAGTTACACTTGAAAACATATTTCCTTTGATGATTCAACCAGGTGAAGAGGAAAAGGCACACAAGGTCAACTTATTTGAAATAAACTATTTGCAAAATGAGAAAAAGTTTGATCTTTTTTTTTTTTTTTTTTTTTTTTCCGGGACCGGGGATCGAACTCAGGGCCCTAGTGCTCAGCGGCAAGCACTTAGCCCACTGAGCTGTACCTCCAGCCCAAAAGTTTGATCTTATATTGACACATAATAATAATACTATTTAAACATACAATATATATATACCACATGCCCAGTACCATTCTAAATATTTGCCGTATATACCTGTGTAACCCTCAGGAGAGATCTTTACTATGAATACAGTATCATCATCACAGCTTTACATGTGGGAAAATGAAAACACAGAAACACTAACTAATTTGTCCACTATCATACAGACAGACGTTGAAAAAGACCAGCATTCTAACCCAGGCTATTTAATTCCAGAGACCAAGGTCTTACTTATAAACATGAGACCACCGAATTCTTAGACCTGGTCTCTAAGCTAACATAGTCAGGAAACGACTGTTGTTTCTAGAACACTATTTTACTGAAGGAAGCCATTTTTTTTGGTAATTTTACTTTAATTGGTTGGTTTCCTCTCCAAGTAATTGAGTTCTGCATTTTAACTGTCCTGTGTTGGGTAGAAAATGTGCATGTAATATATACATATAGCCACAGATTATTTCAAACCATAACAATATTTAGAAAATGGTGTTTAGAAATGCTCCACTTTTACCACATGGCCTTCAAATAGAAAGTCTATGAACTGAATAAATTACAAGTGTTATCACATTGGAGGTAACTTATTTTGTATTATAATAACCAACTCCTGTTCAGAAACACTGAAAGGTCACTGGTGTGTTGTTTAACATTAGATATCTGATTTTCTCTGTAATTAAATAACTTAATGTTAGGTCCTGCACATTTTACCCAGCCCAACTTGATGAGAAAAAAATCCCAACACTCGGTCTGTTCAAACAGAAAGCCTCTCGCTCAGCTTGAGAGGCTAAAGTGAATGTGTTTCTCAGGATGGTTGCCAGGCCTAGTTCTTAGGTTTACAGAGAGCCTCATAAGTCTACAGAGAGCCACACTGTAAATCAGCAACATGCTGGTGTCCTTCTGCACCCCCTCACACCCACCAATCCCCCTTGAGAAACTTAAATTTTCCACCTTTCTCAGTAGAGTTTCCCCCTCCTGTACCTAAAATAGTCTATAAAATAGGTCCTTTCCTTTGCTCATGGCCAACGGCTTGGTTGACCTTTGATGCACCCAGCCTGAAGTAAAGATATCGCTGTTTGCTTCGATCTTGCCCGTCCTGATGGTCTCGGTTGCTAGTTGGGGTCTAGCCCGACACTTAAAGTTTTAACTAAGGATGAACTGAGAGCTACCTCTCTATATCACAGTAAGAAGCTGGTTTGAATAAGTTTCTCAGTCAACTGCTTTGAACCTATTAGGAAGTAGTCTCACATGGATCAACCCAGTAAAATCACACAGATTAAAATGTGAACTCCCAAACGCGGGGGATAGTAGCTGATGCTTTCTTTTCTGTTACCATTCATTCACATCTAAAAGGTGAGCTAGCACAGTAATTACTAACTATTCCCTTAACTTATAGAAGGACTGCGAATAATGCATGAAAAAGAAATGAAAATTCAGACTAGAAACAAAATTAACCGTGAAAATGACAGATTTTTTTAAGCACTTCCTATAGTATTTTCATCGTGAAATTCAACACTTTAGCCTAACGAAGTAAGTCATATTACTGGGTAATACATTTATCTATCCAATGTGTGCTGTGCCTTAGAGACATCTAACAATTTCCCTGAAGTCACTGAATGGGTGAATTAACCTGGTGAGCTGCCGAGTAATGCCTTGTACACCCAGTAGCAGTCACTGTGTGTGCTCTTCTCACCTAATAGTTCTGTATTTGCTGGGTTTTTTTTCTGTGTCCTCCCACACATTAAGAAAAAATGAGGACTTAACCTGTTTTGCTTACTGCTTTATCTCTACTCTGAAATGTAGTGTCTTACCTATGGTAAACAAGCAATCAATAGTTCCTGATTGAACAAGTAACCTGCATCTGAAGGAGTCTATTCAATTCCAGTGCCTAGGTTCTTAATTAGTGTATTCTGCCTGTGAAACAGCAATGAAAGGTTATCACTGCGTGTCCTCACCCCAGGGGACCAATGGTGACCAGGTTAACGGTCTCTGTGCTTAGGCTTTTATCGCTGAAGATACAAGGAAAGGTGGATGGTCTCTATTCTGGAGCCACACTCCTGGGTTTGACATTATAGAACAAGGCTCAGCTATCGTCTTCATTGACTAAACTAGACTTCGGCAAAAACACAGAAGTAAAATCTGAAATTAGGAGGAAAAAAAAAAAAACCTATGTATATTTACAAACTAGTTTAATTTAAACCAAGAAACGAGGAGATTTTTTTGCTATTCCTCTAAAATTGTTGGTTGCTGTATAGCATTACTCTGGAGATCTTGCTATTATTTCAAAATTGTGAACTGTATGAAGTTAAAATTAGAAAGGGGATTTGAGGCTCTCCACTTCCCAGATGAGTTTCTTTTAACCTGAATAATTTGCATGTGCCCTCTCTGGGTTTTGATTCAGTAATTTTAATGCTATTTATGAAATGATCAGGTTACAGTACTAAGTTAATAAGTGGAGACCACCGTGGTGGTACAGCAACAGGGCTTTGGGGGCATCTCAAAGAAATCAGAAGCAAAAGTAATAATGTTTGCTTAGATTCAAACTGTGTGGCTGTTTAGAGGAAGTTTGTTCTGTAGTCCCTGTCTAAATTCATGCCAAGGATCTCCCTGTTCATGTTCCTGGGTGGTACTTTACTGTCGTAATTACTTATGATCTCCTCTGCAATTGCTGTCAGAGAGCTTCCTTCCAGCTGCTGCTTTACAGATGTTTGTTTAGAGATTGATTCCATAGGCAAAAGGATTCTTGAAATCATCCATATTCATTTTGCAAAGTCATGCAGACCTTGGAAGATACATGTGGGAGAAAAATATTAATGAAAAGCAAAATGGAACTCAGTAACATTTTGAGAAACTTAAAGAATGCTTTCTATTACGAAGAAAACCCCACACAGATACTATCCCTAGTGCTAACCACTTTCTTCACGGTGAAAGCCAAGCAAGACAGCTTTGTTTCCCACAGTAATAAATAGTTATTACTGGGGACTTATTTACTAAAACAACTACAGTTACTTTTGATTCTAATTACAGACATGCAATAGCAATAATTCTTCCAATTCTTAAGAAGAAACTTAAGGGTTTGCCTAGAAGCCTGTTTTGTCTGACTAGAAGGAATATGCGGTATTACTTAACATTCAGTTAAAATGCAGAGCAAGTAGCTTGTGATTAGGGAATTAGGAAATCCGGTCTTTGCTAGTAAGGTCTGCTTCTGAGTCACCAGAAAACCTGCTGGCTGCCTTTGATAATGAAGAACTGCATGTCTACCATTTGTGTTTCTTTCCTATGTCTTCCTTTGTTATCTTGGTGGAGCTATATTTAATATATGTCTCTCCTTTTATAGTCACGTGAAGAATGAACGGAGGAATAAAGACTTATCTTTCATGAAGAAGTAAACAACTAAATCCAACACTGTGGAGAAGGGAATGTGGATCACCCATTCATAACACAGCCAGAGCCAGTTTCCAGATTCACTGTCCATCAGACTATTCAGTCCTTCCTCTAACTGGGCACTGCCATGAAGGAAATATTGATAACCTAACATACAAGGTCTCATCAGGAGACTCCTATAAGCTTATGTAAGCAAGATATTTTTGTTGTCAGGAAAATATTCATTTCACCCTTTAAGTAAATATCTATTATTTTGTAAGATAATATGACCTAGTACAATATAATTTTCAGTCTGTGGAGCCAGAGACATCCCCGATTCAATGATCTCCAAATACACCTTCAACTGAGAAAATATTTAACCTCAAGGGATCTCCATAGTCTCATCTGCAAAACAGAGATTAGAGAACTGGATCGCTGCAGCCATTAAATGTGACAAGGATGTAATGAATCTAGCTCATATCAATGCTATTGTTATGATTGGGAGACAAATTCTAGACTTGGACAAATTCTAGTTAAACTTTCTAAGTTTTGAGAAGCAACACAGAAGCACAGGTTTTGTTCGGTTTGTGTTTTGTTTGGGTGACAGCCTTAAGTTACTCAGCAAGGAAGAAACAGCCGCCAAGACTTCTGATCTTATTTTGTTTCTTAAAGAAACACTTGCTGGAAATAATATGCCCTGAACAGATCAGATTCTCATTCTCTCTCACTACCTTGCTCCCTCCCTCCCTTTATATTTTCCCTTCCTCACTTCCTTTTCTTCCTTCTTCTCCTTCCCCTTCTCCTTCTTCTTTTCCTTGGATTCTCCCTTCTGTTTCTGATACCATTATTTAGAAGACAAAGTTATTTTAGAAAATATTTAAAAAATGAGCAGCAATTTGTTGTTTGGCGAAGTAATATGTGCTTCACAGAGAAGTGCGAGTACTAGCTAACTTGTAAAGCTGGTAACAATCCCTTATGTCTCCCTTCCTGATCTCATATTAACAAGAATAGACTGGATCAAAACACTGTAACCACGGAGGTAATTCACAGCCACATGTTATCGCTTAAATCTTTCTTCTGCTTCACAGTCCACAAATGGCAGTCAGCTGATGTGGAAGGACTCTGGATCATTTGGAAACACTCGTCTAACCTTGATCTCTCCGTTCTCAGGAAAGCTGTTATCAACACATTGGCTCTGAATGCAGGCTAAGTATCTGAGGCAGTTTGACTCCAGGGGGCTTCGGGAGGTCGTGGCTCTGGGGAAGCCATTCTTTCAGAACCAAAGCTTCTAGCACTCAGACCTCTTGCTTCATCATTAGGAAGAAGAAACCTTTACCCTTCCACAATGGAGTCTGTTTGGCACTGCCTTTCTGTAGATATCATTAAAGATGAACTTTGCTTCTTGGATTTCCTTTGGATAATCTTGATCTATATCTTTTTTGTTTTGTAATTATTCATATCAAAGATTCAAGCCAAGCTCCATGTGCCATGATACATTTTGTTGCAACATGATATGATGAAAAGTGATGCTCCAAAATGCTAAATCAGTACTCTGTATCCAGATTTGATTGTTAAAGTCAAATTGGATACTGAGGCTAATTTTTCATTTAAAATGCTAATATACAGAGAAGCTCCAATGAATATTAATGTTGCCAAATCTGAATTATTTTCTGGATGTAGCATGGCAGGCTGGGGATATAGTTCAGTAGCATAAGCACCTGCATGGCAAGTGCAAGATCCTGAGTTCAATCCCCAATACAAAAAAAAAAAAGGACGTAACATGCTTTCTTAGTACTTATGTATTTATTATGAACAAATATCACTATATAACTAAGATCTCATTTCAGACATACTCTGGCCCTTTAAGAATTGATTTGTTTTATAAATGACTATGCTTTTTAATAAGCTACTTAACTGTATTTATAGATATTGAGATAATGAAGTTTATTTTGTAATATACTCAGTAAATGGACAAGCTGTAATCTGGTGTTGAAAAGAAAAATCGAAAAGAACAAAATAGTTCTAAGATGCTTGCATTATATTTAGACAAATGGTACATCGTGATCATTAAGGAGAGAGAATTTGCTTTTGCACCAACACTGACATTTAATCTCAAGTGGTTTAGCAATAGGCTACACACGTGCAAAGTGTATCACTCCATCATACACAGATCTTTTATTCTATTCCATTTGATATAGAACAAAAGGACCTACTTCCAATTTAAAACCTCGGGCTCAGTTCACTAACACACATATTAGAAAAGTCATAAGAGAGTTACTATAATGTGTTAAATCAAAAGAAGTTTTAAAAATATTCTCCCCATTGGTGTAAGAGAAAACTGCAATAGAAATGTACATAATAAGCAGGAAAAATATCTAAATCTTTTGTTTGGTTTGGTTCGGTTTTTTAAGGCAGGGTCTTGATATGTAGTCCAGGCTGAACTTGAGCTCACTACGCACCCATGGCTGGCTTCAAACTCACAGCAATCCTCCTGCCTCAGCCTGCCAAGTGCTGGGATTATAGGTGTGCACCATCACACCTGACCAGAATCTTTATTTTTGAACCCCAGCTCTACCACTAAAAACTGGGTGACTTGGCTAAAAGTTTTTCCCAATTCATGGGTTTTCTTTGCACCATGTTGGTGATTTCTTTTGATGTGCAAAAACTTTTCAATAAGATGAGATCCCAGTAGGTGATTCTATGAAGTGTTTCCTGTGTGGTTTGGTTTTTGTTCATGAGCACACTACCTACCCCTAAATCTTCAAGATTTCTACCTACTTTCTATCTACTTTCTCTTTAGCAGATTTAGTGTTTCTATTTTAATATGTAGATCTTTCATCCATTTCCACTTTAGTTTAGTGCATGGTGATAGACATCAGTCTACTGCGAGTCTTCAGCATACAGAGAGCCAGTTTTTCTAGCAGCATAAAAATTGCCTTCTTCCCTTCCCCTCCTCTGCTACTCAGAGGCAACCACTTTCAAGTCTTTCAACTGTTTCTTCTGCTATTTAATGGCCAGTTCTCTAAGTAAAATATTTACACTTTTTCTTCTTAATTGTTCATTTTATCATCATTATCTATTGTCCCCCTCTTATGGTCATAGAGATGGAATATCTCAAATATACGTTCTCCAACTTCTCCTTCCAGATTCTCTTAAAGTGTTTGTCGTCATCTGTTTTTATTTCCCTTCTGGTGAAAGAGTCAGGATTTATGTTCAAACAGTGCTCACTGCATTCACTCCCATGCCTCTCTTTTGGAAGGAGGTGATTTTCCATTTTGAGTCTGAAGGCAGTGCTAGAGGAAGGAAAACACAGAAAGACGTCAGCCATCTGTCTTAAGGATGTCAGCATTTTAGATGAAGCCTCCCTCATTATGAAGGGCAAGCTGCTTTACCCTGAGACTATAATTGAAATATTAATCGCATTAATAAGAACACCTTCACAGCAACGTCTAGTTTGGTATTTAACAAAAAACAGCTTTGCGTCATTACCTAGCCAAGTCTTCACATAAAATTAACTATCACAGAGCATGTGTACGGGAAAAGCTTTTACCTATAAAGAGATTTTCTCATTTTTTAACAATGTATTTCCAAAAAATAAAAACATTCTCTTAAATAACCATATAGTTATTGAACTGGTATAAGAAAAAACTTTCTATCTGCTCAAAAAATAGAAAATAAAAAACTTCTCAGAGGTTTTGTCGAAGGTGGCTCGCCACTGAGTAATTTTGAGCAGTAGAATGACACTAACTAGATGGATTTTATACTAGAAAGTTCACATTCAAGTTATATAAGTGAATAAACATTACATATTTCTATAAACCAGTGAGATGATGAGGACATGACTGAAGGAAACAATATTTAGGACTCAGAGGATTTTTAAAAATTAATTAAATTGATGTATCTGTGAAAGCAGGCAACTTGATAACTGCCCAGATTTCCAATTTTTCCATTTGTTGCACAGTGGTGTCAAGAAACAGGTGAGGAATAGAATTGAAGTAAAAAGAAATTTCAAGTTCATTTCTGGCATAATCAGTGTGCCATGCCTATGAGACTGTGTGTCATAATTGCTAATATTATGTACAAACGACTGGACTATGTGTTGGCCAGATATGTGAGTAAACACTGTTTCTGAATGTATTTATGTTTCTGGGAGAAAAAAAATCTATGTAAACAGCATGTATGTGTGTGTGTTTGTGTGTGTGTGTGTGTGTGTGTGTGTGTGTGTGTGTGTGAGATGTTGTGTGCCTCTTGTCCACTTTTTCTAGACAGCCCTGACTAGCCCAGAGAAGACACCTGTAGCGTCCCAGCTGCAAGGCCTCCGGGGGGCTGTCCACCTGCCGTGATGATCTAGCTTTCCTCTTGGAGAGCTATCCTTGCAGGGATTAGCATGGTTTACTCCTTATCTAGCTTTATGCCCAAATGACATCACTTCAGATAGGAAATTCCCGACCACCTTCAAAACAGTCCCATCATTCTTTACTCAAATCTCCTGTTTCCCCTGAAGAGTTTAATCTTATCTAACATTAGTATAAATATACTTGTGGTCTAAGGACATAAACTTTATTCTGAGGCAATAATATGGTCTTTTAATTATTTTACAGATAACTCTAAATCAGCCCTTTTACAGAATTATTTCCCCCAACTACCGTTTCCATCTGTGGTGTACGGGGATGCTTCTCTCTCCCATATTATGTTAAAAAGCGTTTCGAACCTTTTAATCTTTATCAATCTGATATTTTGAAAATGCAGTTTCAATTTCAATTGTGAGGGAGATGTTTCAAAACCTATCTGAATGTCTCCTTCAACAAATTGTTTATCATGTACTTCCCTTATTTTTCAGATGGAAGATACAATGCAGTATTCACAGTCCATTATGTGCTGGTAGTGCCACCCATGGGAATATTATATTTATTGTGCAAAACAGTGATGAAATCTTGGTCTTTAATTCTTTCTGATCCTTAATGCCTTTTTAAAACTTTGTGGAGATACTCTGGTAATTTCAGTGTGAGGTTTGCTATAAGTAAAGTCCTAAATTTTGCAGGATTATACAGTAATTTGAGGCTCTTTCCAGGGCTGGGGATTTAGCTCAGTGGTGCAGCGCCTGCCTGGCGAGCATGAGTTTGACTCCTGGTTCCCCTCCCACCCCAAGAAAGAATTACAGATACTCTTTCCATCTTTTGCTACTTAACACCATTACTTAAATTTAGAATTTACCATTTTTCTTTGTCACTCCCTTTAATGATCACATTTTTTAAAAAAAACACATGGGCTGTAACCCTCAGTTCTTTACAAGTCTGAATAGTTTTTATGTTGTTTTTACCTTTAAATTACATGGGACCAAATAGAAGTCTCTGCTTACAGGTTATATTGTGTTCTTATTTTAACGAATGTTGTGGATGTGTCTAAATTCAGTCTGATTTTTTCATAGCCTTGATGGTAAGTTTGCTTGAATGAGACATGTTTCTTCCAAGAGAACACTATTTATGTCTGTATCCAGTTTATTGTTCATGCATTGGACAGATGTCTACTTTGTAGTTTCCTTCTAATCAGCCACCGCTCTAAGCACCTAAAATCTATATGGACAATGTGTTCACTCTCATGGGGAACACAGTTAAGTGTTTGAGACAGAACTTGCTTCGTACGTCAATCTTTAAAACTGACAGTTGCTTTTTTTCCAAGACAAAAAAATGGCAGACTTTTGGCTACAAGTAACAGAAACCATGAGTTATGACGTGTTTGAAGTAATAAAGTATGTCATTCACTTTGTCTTTTGACAAATATTAATTTGATACCTATCAGATAACAGATAATGTTCTAGACTTTAGTGGTGCAACTCTAACTTTGCTTCATAGGGCTTTTGTTTATTGGGGAGGGAGAAAATAAATTTGAAAGCTGAATTTGTTGTATAACAGTGGCCTCCCTATAGGTTAATAATAGAGAATTGATTAGTTGAGTTGTCAAAATGCCCTCACTTCCCTTGCTATGCTGTGTGAACTTTGGTACTGATTTCATGTTACAGTAGGGAGCAAGGCAGACATAGAAGTTCCTGATACCTGTTTTGCAGAGATAGAAGACAAACTGTTTCTTACTGTTGCTTTTGTGTGAGCTCCCAAGCCCTCGGTTGCCTTTTCCTTACGCTGAGTCTATAATATTTGAGTTCCATTCTAATTTCTGAACCATTTGTTGACAAAAAAAAAAAAACTGTCACAATTGCCTCAGGAAAATAATCTGGGATAGAACCATGCCTTTACTAAAATTGTGAATAATATACAGATATTAAAAGGAAAGATCCTGTGTTTTTTAGTAGACGCCTTAAAAAGTTTTACATATTCTCTAATTTAAAAGTCCCTAGGCAGATAAAAAGGATTCAGGGCAGTTTTATTGCTCTCTTCTTTGTGATAGGCAGCATCAAATAGGTCTCTTTGGAAAGCTTGTTTGTGTCTTATTACAATCTTCCAGGATAAATTTTTCTTCCATTTTCAATTAGCTTGAAAGCAATCTAAGCACAAATTTCTTAGAAGGCAAAGTCATACATCCCACTAATTTTGTAATATACTTCAAATATTAGAATAATGTGAAGAATACATTCATAAAGGGAAAGTCATTTAATTTCTACCATGTAGACCAAAAGACAAACTAATTAAATCCAGTCAGAGACACCTAAAATATAGCTGTTTTATGGTAGGAATGAGTACGTTTCCTGTATTTGTTGCTAAGAACACATCATTTCTTTTTTGTTTGCTTGTTTTTTAGACTCCTGCATATTGAAATAGTAAAAATCTCTTGGCTTGACTAAATATTGCAACTAGTTTCTAGCAAGTATATTTATTATTAACAGTAATATTTTTAGGTATCCCTACCTTGATCATATATGAATAATGCTATACTCTTTTTCATTTGAGGGTGAGTACAAAGAAAAAACACTAGTAATATTTTCTAAAAGCAAACAAATTCTCACTCTTTAAAAGATGTTAGGTAGTAAAGTTATTTAACATATTTTAGCTATCACTTCTACTTATTTCTAGATTTTTAAGTTCATAAAACATGCTGGCAGATTTCTCTTTCAGTGACTTGCACAATTAAGCTTTGAAAAAATGAATATTTATTTATTTTATTTTTTTTTTTTTTTGAAGGAACCATCCGACGGTTCCCCCTTTTTTTTTTTTTTTTTTTTTCCGGGACAGGGGATCGAACTCAGGGCCCTAGTGCTTAGCGGCAAGCACTTAGCCCACTGAGCTGTACCTCCAGCCCTATTTATTTTATTTTTTTGCGGTACTGGGGATCGAACTCAGGACCCTGCACTTGCTAGGCAGGCGCTTATTCCACTGAGCTATATCTCCAGCCCCAAAAAAGCGAATATTTCTGTGTCTGTGTTTCACCTAATGACTATGTGACTTTCAAGTCCCGTGCTGAATGAAAGGTAGGAATAGAAAACTTGTACACTGTAAGAACTGTGCCATGTATGTATTGTTTCCAAAACTCAATGAACAAATTGAAAAAGATGAATGTTTTTGCTGCTGCCTTGCTGGACAGTCTCCTGGTCTCTCCAGGGGTTCAGATCATTCTTTCTGTCTTTCTTTTTTCTTTTTCTTCTTCTTTTGGCACTTTGGTTTTTGTAACAGGGGCAAGGGGAGAGCTAAACAAAATTTTATGATAACACACTTTGTTTTGTTTCTTAAGAGATGTGAAATAGAACAATTTCAGTCTCAATTTGGCTAAATCCCCAAGTCAGAATTTCTTCCTGCTTCAAAATAAGTCTGACTAAGCAGGGCTTATTAAAAGCATCTGGAAGATAACCAGGTATTCAGCTTCGGTTCCTCACTCACCATGGATTTAAAGTGAAAAAATTGAAACCTTGGTGATTAGGAGCTGTCCAGAGGAAGTCATCTTCATGTCGTGATTTCCATCCTATCTATTAGATGGCGGGGGCGTGTGATTCTCATTTTTAACCTAGGAAAGGATGCTTCAAACGACCCACTATCTTCTAGATCTGGAGTGATAGATACTTACTGGGGTTGGATTCAAATCTGAGAATTCTAAACGATTAAACTCTAGCTGCTCTGACTGAGGGGCAAAAGCTGAAAATGGCCTGCATTCCTGGATGCAGGACACAAGACTATTTCCTTCAGAATGCAAGTGGGCACTTGAGCAAGCAAGCGTGACTGAGGCTGTGTTAGATCCTGCCAAAGAGGCCGCATCCAAGTGTGAGGAAAGGAGCAGACAGCTGCAGGTATGTACCTTTGGGCTCCTCAGGGCTGAGTAGTCATAAATGGTTGTTTGTAACAAAACAATTCTTTTCAAGAAGCCTGCCGGAGAGAGATTTTCAGCAGGGCAGGGTCTCTAGAAAACCCTCAAATCAGCCCAGAAATCCACAAGGAAAATGAATTTGTCCATAGCAACCGTTGTCCCTTTGAAACCATTGCTAAACCCAGCAAGCACGCGGTCAGCTCACAACAGTCTCAAGTGAGTGAGAACTTCTTACTCCGGTCTCCCGCCCTTAGAGAAACTGTAGGGGTGGAGGATGAGCATATAGCTGGGAAAGTAACAAGGTTCCTCATTTCCATTGCTGTTAGTTCACCTGACATAGAAGTGTACTAAAAGCAATCACAACTTTAAAAGGGAGAGATCAACTCAAAAAGTTATGTCTAGAAGAAAAAAATAACCTCTGAGTTGAAACCAACAAATTACTGGTTAATAGGGTAGCCGAAACAGAAAACACAAGAACATAACATGCACAAATTCCTCCTTCATTCCAGGCTCTGCAGCAGCTTATTGCATTATCTGATACCCCTGGTGATTTTAAGAAAGAGTGTTATAAGGCTGTGAGTGTCTGTCAGCATTGAGCACTTGCCTAGCATGTCCGAGGCTCTGTGTTCAATCTCTAGCACTAGAAAAAAAGGAACAAAGATCTTGTAATGCCAATTTTTTCATGGGTAAAATCAAGCCTCAGAAAAGTTAAGTCACGCTTTTAAAAGTCTAATATCTACCTCCAGTGATAGACACAAAATTCAGTATAAAACAATTGACCGCTTTCCTCTTTATACCCTATCAGGAAACCTAAAACCACTCACATGTAGTGGCTTAGTCGTACAACCGCTTAGTTGTCTAACCCCTGTTATTCTGTATATTCTCACCCACTGTCTTTTTACTGTATGCCCCTTCTATCTAACCAGACTTCTGTTTCTTCACCTCCCCTTGGATTTATCTGAAGATGCAGTCTACTATTCTGGTCCCGTCTTCTTAGGAGGACATTAGAAGTGCAGAAAAGGTCATGAACAATAAAGAAGACCAAAAAAGACAGCCCTGAACCTATATCCAGGTCCCATTTCCAATAGCCTCCAAATGTGTGCACAGCCAGGTCTCTCACCTCTTGTTCTGAAGCAGGTGCTGTCTTCTTGACTTGACACTGCCTGCACCTTCAGAATCCTACTCCTCACCCTACTTACAAGTATAACCTTCCCTGTAAGTCAGTCGCTCTGATTCTTCTTTCCTTGTCTTATTTTGTTTTTGTTTGATCCATCCTGTAGCACATATCACTGTGGATAAGTCGTTGCTCTTCATCAAGCATTTAAGAGAGTGTCTTGGAACACTAGAGACATATAACCTAAATTTATTGCATAAGTCAATTACTGAATATTGATTTTTCTTCCCTATCAAACTTTTCACATGCTATGCTGACTTCCTGGCAGCTGGCCTTTTGTGTTCATCTCTGTCTTACTTGCTGGCGTTCGCCCCATAATCATCCTGGAAGAGCCTTTTCTAGACTTTTCTCTATGTCCCATCACACCTGCCTGGGTTTCAGCTGTAGATTCCCTGGACTTTTTCCACCCTAATACTGACGAAGTCTCGCCTCCATTCTGAAGGTCTTTGTCAAACTCAAGTGACATTTAAAAAATTTTAGTTTGAGAGCATTTACATTGTCAGCATAGTTTCGGCTTTTTAATCATGCCATTGATTTCAATACACATACACAAACTTCAATGAGAATGCTATGTTTCATCACAATGAATTTCAGTACATGGGTAAACGATAGTGTGCATTATGTAGGCTTGTTTCCAGATTTCGCACACTGACTTCTGATGTTGCTTTGTAATTATAAGATAAACATGAGCAAGCATTTCCATGTAATAGATGATAGCTGACCTTGCATAATACTCAGAAAGAAATGTGTGTCTGAGACCGGCATAAAATAAATCTAACATTGTCTATGGCTGTGAAATTCATAACTCTTAATCCTACCATGAAAAATATGTAGGGAAAATTATCTATTCAAGACCATTCCCAGGTGGATCCATTTAGAGAAACTGTACTTGGAAGAATCTGTAAAAATGCTAATAAACCACATTCCTCACCAGTGTAGGCCTAGCTCTTCATTTGTTTTGGGCTTTGAGATAACTTTGAATAGGAAGTGTAGTGTCACCATGGGTAATGAATGATGCGCACATGAAATAGTGACCTTAAAACAGCACATTTCTCTTACAGGAATCAATTTACACAACACTGCTACTTAAATTTTACGAGCAATTATGTATCCTGTCTTTCCCATATAAATGATAGAAAATCTATTTTAATCAACATTAATTTCCATGAAATTGTAACTTAGGTAGTATTGATTAACAAAGACAAACTAGATATGAAAAATAGCTTTAAGAAGACAAAATAACGAGAGATAAAGCAAGAAATTAGGGAAAATGCATTTTTTTTTTAAAAAGTTCAATGTTTTGGAAAAAAAAATACAGTAATTCTCAGCCACGTGCCTGGGCATAGTATGACTAATGATACTGGTAGATTTACTAAGTGTAGATACATTCAGAAAATAATGTTGTAAATTAGAAGATACTCTAGTAATTCTCAAATCCAGGGATATTAATATAGTACAGATAACTAGCTATACAACAGTATATATTTTCATTCCCTATCTTGAAATTCTTTCTTTGGTTTTAATCTTCCAGAACCACAACTTGACTCACTGTTACTAATTTTTCTTTTAACCATACTAATTTAGCGATTTCCGGTGATAACATCACAGAGGTGGATAAAGAGTGGTCAGATTTAAATTCACATAAGGGACTTAATATTCTCCGTAAATAGCCTCCACTTTCTTGCCAAAAGAAAATAACATGAAAAGCACTGAATCCTTGAATGAGCCCAACTGTCTACATTCTTTTACCTGGATTCACATAGAATCTTGCAGAATTGATTCACTCACAGAGCTAGGCAAACTGGTGTCACTATAAAGTTTTTTTTCCACCGAACTCAACGGAAGACTTACAACCACCTGGAAATCTCAGGTTTTAAACTTTCTCTCACATCATCCGCAGCTACTGTTTTATGCATTCTTAAATCTCCCTACCTGCTCCCCTATGGAGCATTCCTGTACCTTTCCTTTGATAGCCTTGTTTTGCACATCCCATAGAATAGAATAATCATGCAGGAAGAGACTTCCCTACCGGTAGGTCTGCAGCTCTGAGAAGGCTCTGGGTCAAATCTCGTTACATCACTACCAGCTGGGGGACCTGGGTGAATTCTATGTACTTCGTGTGTCCCTCTATAAAATGGTGGTAACAGGATCAGTCTTACAAAATTATTAGGAATGCCAGCATACTACATTCATTTAATCCATTTATTACTTTTATAAAATCAATAACGCACATACACCAGAATCTAGCATGTAGCAAAAGATTAATTAGCATTGTCATCGTCATTTATTATTCTCTCACATTAGAAAGAAATGTTCTTTCTTTTACTAAAGCTCCTCCACCTGCCTTTAGCCTATCAAGAATGTTTATCCTTCATTGAGATGATGGATCATTCTTACTTTCTGTGCCCTTCCCACTACTACATGAATAAGGGCTACTGTATTTTGTTTCTAAAAAGTAGCTTTTCCTGACTCTTAATCTCCCATTTTCAGAGGGCCTCTCCCCCTCCCCAGGGCAGGCGGGCTGCTTAGAAAAGGGGACTGAGGAAGGACCGGCTGCTGCTGGCTCTTCGGAGGAGCCCCAGTCTTCACTCCAGCTTGGTCGTCTCCTGGCTTCTGGTGCGGACTGTTGGGCTTCCGCCTGGGACTGGACTCTTCAGCCTTCTGGTGCAGACTCTCCAGCCTTCATTATAGATTCTTCAGCATTCCATCGCAGACCCATCAGCCTCCTGATAGGGGCTTGCGTGGACACTGCAGTGAGCTCCAGGCCCCAGGCCTGGATTCTTCAATCTTCGGTGTGCAGACGACCTCCACACGCTTCCTCATCCCACCCTGTGGCTGGCCATTGCAGGCTAAACTTGTCATTTCGTGTACATTTGTGTATCATATGTTGTATCTGTTTCTCTAGTAAACGCTGACTGATACAGCATGCTTTCTTCAATCCCACATTTAACCTTTGCTTGCATTTCATAGATAAATAAATGGCTACTAAATAGGTAAGCAAGTAATAATATAAATAAATGTGTATTTATCAGCAAGTTACCTTGCCTTTCTGAACATCATCTGTAAAACTGATGTAAGAATTTTCTTCTTTATAAACTTCTATCAATCAACTGATGGAACAAATAGGTTCTGCGTAGGATGAATTTCTATCAAACAGTTATGACATCATGGCCCCATTCTCCACCCTATTCAAATCAGCAGCCTAATCTCACGAGGAAAGTTTTAAAGTTTGGTGTAACTAGATTTAAAGTTGTATTTTCCACCTGTAGTCCACCTCTGTTCAAGTTATTTAACATCAGAGACCAATATGTTATCTCATTAATAAAGGTGATATACTAAAATTGACTCCTATAAGACTGTGCTTGGGAATACACTAGGTAATATATATAAAGCACCCACTATGTAAATAGTCTGTGGATGTAATTTTGCAGTTCCTAGAAATGTAATATATCATTACTAGCACAATTCTTTAATACTTTCACCCAAAATTGCATTTTTTCACAGCTTTAAGGTACAATGTTATTTTAGAAGCCAAATAAACCCGAGAGGTGTGTCAAATCTCTGTCTTTAGAGAGTTTGGAAAGCACCTTTCATAGTTAAACAAAGTACGAATTCCAAAGCTCCACTCACTGAAGTTTGGTTCATCAGATCTGGAACAAGCACAGGAGTTTCTGGTTTTGTAAATCTTACAGATTGAACCAGGCATTAAGTTAACTTCACCTTGAAGACCATTGTTTTCCAATATCCCAATTCGAAATATAGTCATATTTTCAGCTAGTGTTTGGGTGAGCCACAAGTAATAAATGAGATTATGTTTCCTTTAAAGGCACATTTATTTCCTTGCAAGTTGTGGGTTTATTCAAGCTGCTTTGTGAAATGAACTTAATGTTGAACTTAGGAAATAGAACAGCCATTCCTTTCACAAAGGCACTGTTTATCGGGCCATAATAGAAGGTGTAAAAATATCGTAAGTCTTAGATCTGTGCGTATTCTTGTATTTGATGAAATAGTCTACCTACCAAGAAGAAGAAATAATATAGCGATGTATATGTTTCAGAAATAATTCAATTCATCCAAAAATCCAACATGATTCATTAGCGTCACAGGTAAACTTACATTTTATAAAGGACATACTTTAGAAGACATAGTTATGCAATCTAAAAAGCTCAGGAACGAAGTAGCTCATCTGTCTGCTGGGCATTGTCCCAGTTGTGGAGCTGCGTGCTTAGATGCAATGCAATAGTGTACGGTAGTGCAGCGCTCAGTCACAGCCTAGGGTATCTGGAAGCATGAGGAAGAGCAGCAGTGATGTGAAGCAGACTGCTAAGAAGTGCAAAGCCACAGACACTGTGTATTTGTGTCAAAGGTGTGTAAGACTCACTTTGTCAGATTTATGAATGAATCTGATTTACAAACATTCCCTCAGAATGGAACTCACTTGTAAGTTGGGGACCTACAATATACCATTTTATGATTGGGTTAAACATCTTAAATTTTAATGGCCTCATATGTAGAAGCCATTTTCTTGTCTCATTTTAAGGCCAAAAGTGAATAAGATAATTGAATGTCAAGGTGCTAAAACACTGAAAGCAGAAAAGGCTATAAGAACTACATGAAATCCCACAGGTGCCATCTACATTCAACAAAGTTACTTCCATTTTTTTTTTAATATATGATTGATTTTTACTTACTCTGTGAAATATATTTAAAAATTATTAAGATACACAAGACTCGCATCTAAATACAAATTTGTTTCTAAAGGTGTGGAATATGAACTTCATATTTCTGCAGCTATGGTTTCCTCCAAATGTATAAACTCCTGCTCTTATGTTTGCATTATAATCAAAATAATGCAAAGGCTTGCTGTCTTTGGTTCTTGATATGTCAGCATAACAAAGAGACTGCCTTAGATCTCTGCTTCTTGTAGCTGAAATTAAGGTAAATATTGTCTTTGGTAAATTGGAGGAATTAAAGTAAAGCTGAAAAGAATCTCGGTCAGTGAAGTGCTCTACACTCTGAAGAGCCAATGAAACTCTTTCCTTCCACAAGATCAAACGAGTCAAATGCAGTTCAGAACACCTTTCACAGTTCTTTTGAGCACTTCCTACTCTATCATCTCCCGAAACTTCTTGCCTTCCAGTACACCAAGGGTTTTTGTACATTTTGATTTTTATGAATGAATTTAAATATATGATTTCTCTGCTTAATATGGCATGACTTACTTTGTGATCTTTTCCCTAACTCTGTTGGGACATTCCAGCTAATATTTCAAGACAGACCTCAGAATTAGTCACTTGCCTTCTGAGAGAAGGCAGGGGCATCCTTCTGTTAGGTGTACGTGCCAGTTATACATGTATTTGTGACATTATGTTGGACCTTCCTTATCTTTTGAAAGGACCATAAATTCTTCAAAAATAGGGCAGTGTTTGATTCATCTTTATACTGCCACAACTTACCTAGGTATTAGGGACACATGATAAGAGAAACAATATCAATAGAAGAACAAACAGTTTTTTAAACACTATATGTGAGGCAGTGCTCTGCTTAATTTGCAACATTAATTAATTTAAACTACCTAAGTCTATGGTATAGATCTATGATGTATTAGGCCAGTTTTATAGAAGGTAGAATAAGACACAGTGTGGTTAATAGCAATTTTTCAAAAGTCACATGGCAAGCAGATTAGAGAGCCACTTGAATGCAGCCTTTCTGACTTCAGAGTACGTACTCTGTTCTTGAGCACTAAAATGCACTAGTCTGTCCACTACATGATAATTAAAGTAAAAATAAATCCTTTCCTTCTTTAGTTCTTTGGCTGTCAGAAAATCAACCTCTAAGCTTCTCAAAGTGAATCTCAAAGATAGATACCACTTAACAAAGAGTGCAAAATCCTTAAGGTACTGAAGATCTAAAAGAAGATTTCTGCGTACATAGTACAAAAGCAATGTAGAGGAGATTCTATTAGTTCTTTTTATTATTATTGAAGAATCCTGGTAATACCTAAGAGCACATAGTAAGAAATAAAACAAAAACCATGGAAAAATTTTGTGTTTAGAAGTTAAACCAATGAAAAAAATGCATGTTTGGATGAACTGTGTTAATCAAAGAAAAGATTTCTGGATAAAAATGTGCAGGAAAATACCTCCTGACATGAATGCTGTCAGTCTCTTCAGTGTATTTCTCACCCAGGGTCCTCTGCCATTTCTGCAATTACTGTAGGCTTCAGATAGTCACTTGCGTAAAAATGACTGGAAAAGAAACCAACATCCTTGTCCTCAGCTAGTTTACATCCCAATACATGAAATGGGGGGAAAAGGGCCTGTTGAAAAACAGTCCAGTTCTATGTCTGGTTAATATATAAATTATCATCACATCTCCTTGGTCCTGCTCTAACCATAGGGTAAAAAACAATAGCCTTACTATTGTTTGGCAAGGCTGTCTATATGTTTTCTTAACACAATGAGGTTTAAAACAACTAAGTTCTAGAGGGTAATAAGACCCAGGTAACAGAGGGGAGACCTACGGCCTCCAGAGGCACGTAGCAAATCTGACCCAGTGGGATGCAGTTCATTCAGTCAGACATGTGGAAAAGCTGTAGAGGACGTGCAGTGCTGTGAAAGAAAAAAGTGAAGCTGTAATCACCTGAGTTTGGGTAACAAACTACAAGCAGAAAAAGTCTGAAACTCAGACTTAATTTTTCTGGTCCCTTCATTGACTTTTTCTGTGGGGCTGTTACTAAGAGCCAGACAATGCTAACGGCTACCTTCAAAGTAATTGGATAGTAGAAACTCAGCTAAAAAGCAGAAAATGAGCTCCAGAGTTCACTGATGCTTACACACCAAAGCCTTGCATTGGCCGGTAGTATACTCAGGTCCAGAGCTCAAAGCGTTTTAAGTTAGAAGAGAAAAGAAACTGAGTTTACAATCCAGCCTCAAGTCAGTACAGTTCCTGACTGGAATAGAATGGTAAGCCCCTCATTCCAGCTTCCTAAGAGGAAGGACAGCTTCATGAAGAAAAATTTTATTTCTGTCAGTCCTTGTGATTAATTTCCATGTGTGGTATAGAAGTAAAAGTTTGGGGGAAATGTGACCAATAACAATAGAAAATCTCACACAGAGCTCATCAGTTAGAATTACCAAAAAATATTACAAGTATGCTAAAGTATCTATAGGAAAACCTGGACAACTTTAATAGAAGAGCACTCAGAACAGAATTATGGGAAGTTAGGGCAAAAATGAATGTAAGAAAATTAAAATGTGTTATTCAAATTAAGTATTTATCACAGAATTTAAGGGCCCAATAAAAATAAGCAAAAATATTCACCAAGCACAAAACAAAAGAACCAAAAATGTACAGTTACACAAGAGCAGCCACTTATAGAACTAATATTCCAACAAAACATATAATTTATATGCAATAATCAATCCAAAAAAGAAAGAAAAAGAAACTATACTATAAACAGAAAACGAATGACTGTGTATCTGTCTTAAAGTTAACTTTATAAATAATCACATTGGCTGGGTATAATAGCACACATCTGTAATCGCAGCATCCAGGAAACTGAGGCAGGAGAATTCTCATGAGTTTGAGGCCAGCCTGGATTACATAGAGAGACCCTGTTTCCAAAAAACCAAAAACCAAAACAAAACAATCAAACCTACATAAGTGTAAATGGTCTAATTGTACCAGTTAATAGAGATTAATTTATTTCCAAGTATTGCCTACAAGGTATCCATTATAAATATGAAGACACAACTACAAGATGTGATGGATAGGATGAATGTCCAAATTTTTAAAAAATTGTTACTGTAAAAACACATCGTCATTAATCTCTCTCAAAATATTAAACCTGGTTTCAAACACCTTTATCTCATCCTTCCTATCACTTTCCGAATCAGTCGTGCTGCTGGGACTGCTTCAATGTCCTGAATCTATTTAAAATGTTTACCTTTCATAGTGATTCTGATTTGGGGGAGGAGACCCAGTTTCATGGTGCTGTATCCAGTGAATAGAGTGGATAAGGACACACTGTAGAGTTTTTGTTACTGCCTTTCCTTTAGATTGTCATTGGCAGTGACAGTCACCATATTTTCATTCATACCTCGAAAAGATACTCACAAAAAGGACTTCCAGAACTGCTGCAGAAAGTTGTAAGGATGATGGGATAAGTGTGTTCCAAGCAAAGGGGAGTATTTCAGGGGAGATTATTGGCAATATATCTTATAATAAGCTTTTTTAATTTAAGCATTTGTCATATATTTTTGATTATGCCTTATAGGTTAAAAGTAAAAAATGGAAAATCTATACAGTGTCAAACTTGATTTAAAAGTAAACCTGTTTTATCTACATTGATATCAGACAAAGTATATCCCAACATGACATGTAAATCAGATCATCCAGAGGCTATAACTATTCTAAGCATGTATACACCAAGATGAAACAAAAGCTGCAGAACTACAAAGAAAAAAGACATACCCACATTATAATAGAATATATAAAGTTGCTTTCTCAACAACTGACTTAGTAGGTAGTTGTTGGAAACCACTACAAAGTGGCTCTGAGCAGGACTTAATATTAACCAATTGGCTTTCTGTGTTCACTGGTGAATCTGTCCAAGGCCTAGGCTCCTTATCTGGAAATGGTGGACTCAGTAAGTGAACCTCTGTGAGTCACTGATCCCTACTAGAACCTGTAATGGTGGATGAAGCCAGAATGCCTCAAAGGACAAGACAAAATCACAGCCAAGCAAACCTGGGTCAGATCTCAAATAGATGAAGACTATAGCCTCAAGCATCTCGTTCTTCAGTGGATTAGCTTCTTACCTTACAGAAGTCCTTGAGTGGTTCTGCCCTTCTTCAGTACTCCCCTCCCTTCTTCTGATAACCAAATAAATATGGGTGACACAAAGAACTTGGTCTTAGCCTGGAGAGAATCCTGAATTAGGTGTGAGGGCTTTGATCCTCCTGGGACCCTGAAATCATTCCATTTGCCTCTTTTAATTTAGCCTTTGCCATACACTCATTCAGGAGATGGTAGACCTGATCATAAGGTAGTCATAAGGTAGTCAAAGAATGCAGTACATAAGAAAGTTGAATGCCATTCTGGTCCAATTTTACATGCTTGGTATTTGTTGAATGTTCTACCCAAGAAAAAGCAAGATGTACATTTATTAGAAGTGCATTGAGAACACTTACTATGAACATTCTGTGCCATAAAACAAGCTTCAGCAAATATAGGACTTTCATAAAATGTTCAGATATATAGCTACCTTGTTGGACAGCCATTACACACCCAAGTATTTCCCCAAGCCAAATGCAAGGACTGCACATGAAAGCTCCTAACCATCTGTTTTTTAATAGCCTAAAACTGGAAGCAACACCAATGTCGCCAATAAGTGAATAGGTGAATGGTTGCAGTGTCCCCATAAAATGAAATAATTTTTAAGCAAAAGATAATGAATTATTGACACACACAGAAAGTCACTGACCAAAAATCAAAATAATTATGATAAAGGGGAAAAGCCAGACAAGATGATGTAATACATGATTCCAATAATATAAAATTCCCAAAGACTTGAACAAATATAGAGTGGCAAAAAAGAGGTAAGTGACAACTTGGGGATGAGGAAAAAAGGCGGGAAGAATACAAAACAGTCTCGAGCAAAATACAAAGAATACAAAAAGATCTACACTTCGGGATGTGGTTAATATGTTTTCTTCACTGTGGCAGTAACTTTATGGACGTATTCATATGTCAAAAGATTGAAATATACAATTTAATACACATTTTGTCTATTAATTATAATCTCAAAGCTCTTCTAATAAAATAATATTTATATTTTCCAGAAAAACACCAATGAACAAGTGAAATATACGTATAAGTTTCTAAAAGGTACTGTGGTTAAAATATATCAGCAACAAAGACTGGGTTGACTTATTTTCCTAAAGTTGCTCCTTTATTAACTTACTCAGAAGAAATAAAATCACTGGCTAAATTTGATCATGATGTCCTTAACACATTCATTGGAATAATTCTGACATGTAGGACATTCTTTCATGATTTAGACCTCTAGTGCTATTAAGTGTAGAGCAGAGGCAATCCATTTAATAATTCCTCAGTGAGCTAAAAGTGTGAGTACACTTGCTAATGTCTCTAACCACGTCCTAGGTTAGAGAAAGAAACCTATGGACAAAGTATATATATATTTTTTATTTTAACTAACCCGTCTAAAATTCCTATCAATCTAATATGCAAATAACCAGATTTGCATGTATTATATACCGATTGACAAAGCTTATGTTTCTGTGCATGGATTCCTGTATCAAATTACTTAGTTTTGGAGTTGGATATAAAATTTGCATTTCTGATAAATAATTGAACAAAGTTTGCTTTCCTTAGATTACTAGTGTACTTTAGATCTTGTATGTTAATAAACTTTTTAATTTTTCCTTCTTTAGCTCTTGGGTGCCAAATGCTGAATTTCTGAAAGGACAGATAATCAAGAAATAAACATATCTTTTAACAGGTAATAAAACAGTCTGTCTTTTACCTTTCATGTTTTGATGTTTCATGTTGGATGAGCTACCAACGAAGTTCTAAATGTTCTATGATGTTTGAGTTACACTCTATCACAGAATTTAAATGTTTTGTTTTCTGTTATTCATCACAAGAAAAAATTCTGTGACACAGCTTCAGGAAGGACACAAGGTGATAAAGTAGTACAGTGGAAAGGAGACCTTCTGAAGTCACCTAGGTCACTGTCACACACAAACACCCTTTCATACAATAATAATAGTAAAACTTGTCCTGTCACTTCTCTAGCAATTAACCTTTTCAAAATACTTACTTGTACTTTATAGTATCTATAATATAGGTACTAGAGGATGATTTGCTGTTTGCTAAATCGTCAGGTGAGGTGTCCTTACACCAAGTGAGAGTCAAAGGATTAGACTGAAATAAACAAATTGATTGTAGATAAATAAGTAATAGATGTTTAAAATACATGATGGATAAATGAATTGATGATACATAGATAAATAGATTGAGAAGATCATGAAGACATGCAAAATTGGTTTATCTACATTATGAATTAGAATACATTTTATAGAAAGTGCTGGTCAAAACCAATTGATTTTCTATATTATGCATTAATATTTATACTTACATGGAGTAGTTCTTTCCTTTCTGAAAAAAAGCCGAGACTTTTCTGTCATTAACCATATTTCACTAACCAATGCAATGTAACACAAACTGGTAGCATAAGCTAGTATTTGTAATTAAACATTAAATCCAAAAAAGACTATTTATGATTCATGGAAAAATATATTAAACCATTTTTAAAACTCATGACACTTACCATAAATATCTTAGAATCTAAAAATAAATTTTGAATGATTGACTATCAAATAGAATTATATTTTTATTTTCACAGATGAGAGCAAGCAAAGTATTCTTTCACTCAGAAATATAGCCCTTATTTTCCAAATTTTAAGAATAACTACTATTTTTAAAACTCTACACTTCATAAATTAAATATAAATAATATATTTAATATGAAAATGTGTTTATATTAATATGCATTTGTAGTTAATATTTATAATATTTAATATTTATTTTCCAAGTTTGAAAATGACAATATTTTAAATTTCTGCATTTTATAGATTTAATATTTCAATGTAATATCTCCAGGGGATTTGATCATTTAAATTTGTCTATTACAAATCTTATCTGAGAACTTGAAAACATATAATAATTTGATAAACTAAAGTTCTTGATATGTCACATTTTCCTATGATGTCTACTGGCCTTTAGAAAAGATATGTATTTTCTTTTTTATGTCTTATCTGATCTAAAAAAAATGAACAAAAGACAAAAGTCGCTGTAAATCTCAAGGTGACATTTAAGACTGGCATCCAACTAGCAAAAGAAGATCTCAAAATTTATTCTGGTCCTGTGGGAATAAGCAAATCATTAATATAAGAAGGTATCAGACCATTAAGTGCTTTAAACATCAACAATAAAACTTTAAAATCAATGCAAACACTGACAGGAAGCCAATATGAAAACGGGAGGACAGGAGTGATGGACTTTCAACAGGTAAGTAGCCTCGCTCTGAGAATGAACTAAACCTTAGAGATTGTTTTATAAAAAAATCGAAACACCAGGATGTTGCACCAGTCCGGTCTCATTGTCACTTGGCAGTCGTTTTAGTACCATGGAACATCTTTATGCAAAAGGTGTGCTGCCAAAGATAGTCAGCTTTTCACAAGCGCACTATTTTGTACTGAAACCAATAACTGGACTCAGTAATAACACTGTTATTATACTTTAGAAGGCACAACAGGCTTTACCCGATAGCACTCCACATGATCCAAGGACAAAAGGAGATTGTCAGTTCAAAAAATTTATTTATGGGCTTACTTCTGCACTACTATGGATCCAATAATAAACAGCTGTTGAATAGGAGTATGAAAAACTCACTGCTACCTTGTTCTAAGTCTTACTCTCAAGCTGCAAATTTTCCAATTTACGGGAAATAGTTCTTTTTCAATATGCTTTTGTGAATTTGATGCCTGTCTTAGCTACTTTTCTCTCATTGTTGCTGAGACAAAATACCAGGCACCTAAGGTTAAGCAAGGAAAGGTTTATTTACTTCACAATTTATAGAGGCCCATAATTGGCTGGCTCCTAGGCAAGGTGGCACATAGCAGAGAGGTGACAGTTCAAAGTAGCTGGAGCAGCAGAAAGCAGCAAAAGCAGCAAGAAAGAGAGCTGGGACAAGCCTCTTTTTGTCCCTCATATGGTACGCAGCCTACCCGCATAGGGCAGGTGTAGTGCTCACACCCTTAATCCTAGCACCAGACCAGAAATCAGTCACAAACACCAGATTCAAACACCTCTGAAGAGCCCAGCTCCATGACTGCATGAGGTTCTGGGGGGCATCCAGACACAAAGCATAGCAATGCCTTCCATAAAGCTGTTCTTAACCAAGCACTGTGAACCAGGCATGAAATAATTTAATGTACTACTGCTATGTACATTTTACAGATTTAAAGAGGAAATGAGCAGATAGGCAAATGAAAGTAGCTAAGATTTTGTAATTGGTAAATGTCAGATCTAGAATACTATGTTATATGTGTCTTGTGTACACACATCATCTTAAAATATGCCCTAAATCAGGTCCCTCTCTTTCTCTTTCTCTCTCTACATATATACATGTAGAAAGAAATTTGAAAAAAATCATAAAATTATTATTACATTGCAAGTACAGAAAAAGCAAAGTGAGAGATGAACGTAGTCTCCAATCCTGCAGTATCACCTTCTTACTGAATGAAATCTTTCGATGTAGAGTTTAGACGCAAGTGACACTGGGGATTGGAAAAGTCGTTCTGTGCATTTTGGCCCCTGTTCTCTGAAAAGAATACCAGAGAATGCATCCTTGCCTTGATTGCTCAGGATCTGACATCGAATCAAGATGTACAACATACAAGATGCCCTAAGTTGTACCCACATATGCCTTTGTTAAACATAAAGAGCACAGCACAAGAGGAAACAGAAAGAACAAGAAATCAGCAAGGGGTCCAGGCCCCAGGATCTTGAGTCACAAAGGATCCACTTTGTTTTTAAGTTATGAAAAACAAAAATAGGTACAACATGTCTTGATTTTAAGGGAATCCAAGCGAAAGTTTACTGCAGCATCTTTTATATCCCATTACCCATGTAAAAAAAGCCAGACTGTTAGAGAAGACGTACAGTATCAATCTAGACATTTCTGCACAATACACACCATCTTGTACCAGGTGCCACTGGGGATGATCAAGCTGGTTTTGTGTGTATGTATGTGTTTTGTTTTTTTGTCTTTTTGAGGCAGGGTGTCACTATGCAGTTCAGGCCGGCTGTGAGCTCACTTTGTAGCCCAGGCTGATCTTGAACTCACAACGATCATCCTGCCTCAGCCTCCCGAGTTCTGGGAGAACACATGTGTGTCACCATGCTTGACATGATCAAACTTTTAACATCATATTATAAATCACTAATGAATAGGCATGATGCTTGCCCTGGGCAAGGGTTAGTGTTAACTTTTTGGGTGTCCTTAGAAATAAGTATAGAGCTGTCCCTGTACAGATGTAAGATCTTACTTACACACAAAGTTCATACTGAGTGAGGCAATTCACTGGGCAAGTTCTTAGTAAGAACGAATGGACACTCAACTAAAATTCAGCACTTAACACTCACCTGATACTTCCTGCTCTGCTGCTCTCATATTTTATCAGATATAAGCTAATATTCCTATAGAAGGAGTGATAGGAAAAGGAAGACATTGATATGAACTATAAATCTAAAATGAACTGTCCCACTATTTAAAAATTTAGGAGCCAGGCGTGGTGGCGCACACCTGTAATCCCAGCACCCGGGAGGCGGAGGCAGGAGGATCGCTGCAAGTTCGAAGCCAGCCTGGGCTACAAAGTGAGCGCAAGGCCAGCCTGAGCTGCATAATGAGACCCTGTCTCAAAAAGACAAAAAAAAAAAAAAAAAAAAAAAAAAAAAAAAAAAAAAAAAAAAAAAGAAAAAGAAAAAGAAAATTAGGATGACAGCGTTATAGCCATTAAGAAAAGGAAAAGGTAAAAACATCCTTCTTTGGAGCTGGGAAATGACATTTAATGCCCCCATTTATTATTTCTTTAACAAATAAAAAGCAAGAGGCTAAAACATGGGGATATCAATTTGCAGCAACAAAGAATCAGATAACTCATCTGAGTGAGCTGGAAACATAATGCTAATTTATTCGGCAGAAAAACTACCGCATAGTTCCCATGCTTTCCCGTGCTTCTAATTTGATTGCTTCCAAAGGCAACACAAATGGCGACTCAGAAGGGCAGTTGTTACTGTGCCCAGCAGAGCGCTTACAACTCAGAATGTTGCCATTGTCCCTTTTTCCCTTCCAACTTTAAGCGAATCATGTTTCCATCGCCACAACCCCTGTACCATCACGCTCACTGTATGCTGTAAATTGACTATCTTATAAATGTATTGGTGCTGGGGTTACATTATGATGTACCTGATAAGTACGTGTAATGCAGCATTTCTGTTTCATTTTAAAATAAGCATTTATAAAGCAAAATACAAAGGCATTGAGGTTTCTCTCCTTCAGGGTTGAATGGCTACATGATGCTCGAGTCAGTTGGTGGAGGTGGTGTTATACATCCTCTCTAACACAGGGGTTAGAAACAGGCAGGCGACATGGGTGGAAAAATGAAGATGAACCGCATGACTATTTGCACCGTGAGGTCCGATTGTTGGCTATACTACTACAATAAAAAATTAAAATCTCATGTCCTGTATTTTAATGAACTTTGTACATGTCCAGAAGTAAGATGAAAGGGTTAATATCTAGCTGCAGATGACCTAGGTAGGTAAAATAAAATCAGCAGATTGTCTTTACTGCTATAGAATTTCCATATCCCCATTTATATCAAAAATAGATGTGAAGCAGCAGGGCATCAAATAACTTTTGCCTTCCTGCAGCCACACACGTGTGTAGTTTATGAAAAGCATGCATACTGGCAGTGCTACAGGGAACGTGGCGAAATAAGACTTCTAAAATAGTGCTTAGAGTCAGTGAGCTACATCTTCCACTATCATCTGTTCATGCTGACATCTTGGCAAGCAATTTTCTATCCTGTTTCCCCAGAAAAAAACTGACTTTTCCCACTGGCCCAGCAGTTAGTGCACGCCTATCAATTCAAATCAAACTGTACCAAAGTCTTCTAAATGCCTTTTAATATAAATGTGACAATGCTTATTAACAGAGAAGTAGACCGCCCAGGGAAGATAAGACCACTTATCTTTTAATGAAAATTACCAAGTTTACCAAGCTGTATCCTGAATACATTTAACATTATATCAGTTCATTCATAAATCTTTAACTTTTCATAGAATAATAACAGCCCTGTAAAATGGCATTGCTGTTTCTCAGCAGGAGAAACTAATCATTTGCTTAAATCTGACAGCATTAATAGAGTAGGTATTTGTGTGAACTCATTCAAGGCTTTGTGTGAACTCCAAGGTAATCGAAGCACAAGTTCATCAGGACAATGAGTCTTCCCTTACTCAGGAGATGCTTTCTTTGTCAAACTTCAGGTACTAGCATCATACGTAAGCGGGAACAGAAACAAGGGGAAAAGTTTCTGAGCGCGTAATTTAAGAGGAATAGGACCTGTGGATTCCATCTTCCCATTTTCTAGGGAAAGAATAGAAAAGTAGGAAAAAAAAAAAAAAGAAAATTGCTTGCCAAGAAGATATCAGCATGAACAGATGATAGAGATCTAGCTCACTGAGTATAAGTGCTGTTTTAGAAGTCTCATTTGCGCATGCTCCCTATAGAATTACCAGTGTTCATGCTTCTCATCACACAGCCTAATAGGACTGTGTTTCAAGAAACTGATTTATTTCACCCCTTATAAGGGCATAAGGGTATAAGGCTTATAATGTACTTGTTCATATCTGATTTTAACCTGTTAGACTGCCATCTTCCTTTCTGGGAGAAAAGTTTTATCAAGTGCTAGGAGCTGGCATCCTCTCTTTGAACATCCAACCAACCCAGGACTTACGTAATATGAAAAGGGTGCTCAACTGGCTTCCATTTCTAAGCAATGCGGAGTGCTCAGGTTTGTCAGTCCAGGACTGCTAGACCTACCTTTCTGCCTGGCTGCCTCATAGCCCTGCTGCAGGGCATTGATTCTCTGACATATCACCAGTGATGCTATTGGTACTGCAGTGAAGTCTGTACTTACCTTCACACTGAGGGTTGCTTATTTAGAGAATTCTCAGAAAGTGAAGGTTTCTCCTTCTCATCATCCTAGGCTAACCTCCTCCCTGCTCCTTAACGTTGCCTCCTAATCTGAGATCCCCTGGACAGTCAGTTTCCTCTGATTTCTCACTGCTTAAGAGACACTCTGTCCATAAAAATTTGGGCCTGATGTGTTCGTGAACTACTGCTCTTTCCCACAGGTATTACCAAAGATTGCTTTTGTTTTGAACTCCTGAAGTACAAATTGCACCATGCTCTCCTTTATTCAACCATAGGTTGTTCTTGAGGAAATGTTGAACTTTCTCAATGGTAAAGAAGATCCAGACCTTGAAGTAGGGAAAGTTCTGTTCAACTCAGAAGCGAGCAGAGCATGGTCTGTTAATTTAGGAACATCCCCTGCTATCCTCAGATACTCAGACGGTAAACTAATACATAATACTTTGTGCCATATGTTGAAGGTGAAAATATTAGACAATGGCAATACAATTGAAAGGCACTAAGTTTGGAATAAGAGTGGAAAATTTCGTGACAATAAGAAAGTCCAAGTAACCAGAGCAAAGTGAGCAAATGAGGAGAAAATTTTGGCCAAAAGTGTATGAGATTGATTTGTAGAATTGCTATGGTTGATAGACTGTGTCAATTTGGGGAGTCTAGAGGTTTGGCTGAGTGATTCAGCAGGAAGCCAGGGTGCTTACTTTGTACACATCCTGAGCCTGTGGAAGAGGAGGGCATGGAGATTGTGTGAGAACTACATGCCCCCTGGGTGGGGGTAGCCTGTTTACAACGTAAGGGAAGAAAAGAGGCTGCTTGCAGCCATTGCACACATTTGCTGGTTGTTTGCTGCCATGAACAGTTTGCCCTCTGCCATGTGCCAGTCTGCCTCTGAGCCAGCCAAGTATGGACTGAAACCTCCACAAACTGCAAGCTAAATAAATCTTTCCTTCCTTCATTTTGGGTGTTGGGTATTTTGTCTCAGCAACGAGAGAAAAGTAACCAAGACAAGAATATATAATCACAGAGAAAGAGTTTTAGTCAAGAGTGAATTTTACAGACCAAAAGAGCATGGAAGACATCCTATGTAAGGACCAGTACCCAGATTGGGTGGTGCACATCTGTAATCCTAGCACTCTAGAGGCTGAGGCAGGAGGATTGCCACTAATTCAAAGCTAGCCTGAACCACAGAGTGAGACCCTGTCTCAAAAAGAAAAAGGACCAGCATGTTCAAGGCTACAGAGGGAAGTCATAACATGGTCTGATATTTGCCTGAAGAGCACTTAAGATTGTTCTTGTATATATTCTGGACATAAAAATTATGTTCAAAGAATTATATAGTACTGTCCTCCTACATTTGTTCAAGAAGCAAAATTAAACAATATAGGTGAAGTCTCCTGTGTAGCTTTTCTTGATTATGTCACCTTCCTATCCCATTCTCCCCACACACAGGTAACTATTATTCTCACTTTGGTTATTGTAATTCTACTTCTTGTGAGGTCATATTTTTTGCTGCTACATACTATTCCATGGCTAAATATACCACAGTTTATTAATCTTTTCTTTCATCAAATTTATAATCAGTAATTCTATGAATATTTTTGTATATTTCTTCATGCACTGTATTCATTTTCTATTAATGCTATAACAGATGATCACAAATTTATCACTTTAAGCAAGGCAAATATCCCTGTTCTTTGGGATGGGACGATAACACGAACTTCGCTAGGCTGCAGAAGGAATTGATGCATTGTGCTTCTGGAGGCTTTGGTAAGAATTTGTTTTCCTTACTCTTGATTTTCGAGGTCCCTTGGCTTGTGGTTCTGCTTCCTCCAATTTCAAAGCAAGAAACATTAGGCTAAGTCTATCTCTCTGGTTGTGTAACTCTGTCTCTCTCTTGCCTATCTCTAAGTGTCTCTGTGATTGTTTTGAGTCCATCTGGATAATTTAGATAGTCTTCTTATTTAGATTAGCTGTTCAACAATCTCCATTCCATTTGTAACCTTAATTTCCTTTTTCAAGTAACTAACATATTCACAGTGCCTAAGACAGAAATGGACGCACATATTTGTCACAGATGGAGCATGAAAACTCATTTGTAATTATCTACAAGAGTATTTCAGAAAGGAACATACCCAGGTTTGAAGATTCAGGAGTGTTTGCACCTATTTTAACTGTCTTTTCATTTTGATTAATACTGACTTGGTAAGGATGATTTGCACTTTAAGATGTTTCCCATATTTAATGCAATTTAAATTTTTTCCTCCTTTTAAGTTTAGTGCAACCCTGAAATTGCAAAGCTGAGTTCAAAAGATTCATCTTTATCAGTCTAATCTTTGTTATGGATAAAAAGAAGACAAGGTATAAGGATCACCTGAAATGATGCCACTGAGAAAATAATTGCACGAAAACATCTGAAAGAATCTGGCATTTTGTCAAATAGTGTATCTTGCTTAACACAAATCATATACAGAATATTCTAGAAGAGCCTTTAAAATGTAGTTACTGCAGCTGAGAAATTGAGCTTCAATATTGTAGATTTTAGACTAAGTAGGTACGTACTGAACAGGATTGCTCCAGAGAAAATAAAAGTTGGTGTCTAAATGAAAAGAGGACACATGTTTGACTTTCTTCCTACAGTGCATTAAAGATGGAGGAAAATTTTGAACAAGTACATTTCAATATGTTCAAATCTCTGTAAACAAAATAAAGTTAGTGGAAAGAATAGTTTAAGGTATATACATATATATGATACATAATATCAGAAAGTGAGCACTTGCTTATATACTCATGTAGGGGACTATTAAATATCTTACAGGAGAATGTTAAATTGAACGAGAATATAAAAATCAACAAAATAGGAGATATTAACACAACTTTGCATCATCTATATTGAATATGTATGGACATTTTTGTTATTGCCTAAATATATTCCATGTAAACTATTTGCATAATTTTTATACTGTGCTAGGTCCTATAAATAATCTACATGTCATTTGAAGAATACAATAAGATGGACACAGACTGAGTGAAAGAGCATGCCCTTTTATTGAAGGGACATGGGCAGCTGTGAATTATCTTTCCTTCAATAAAATCCTTATAAAAGAGTTCCAAAGAAGTGCATCTGCCCATCCACCATATGATTATAAGGTGAGACAGCGTCATCAGTTGGGCAAGAGGCCCCCTCTAAACCCAGCCACGTTGGTGTCCTGATCCTGGATTTCCCAGCCTACAGAACTATGAGAAACAAGTATTTGTTTTTCACACATTATCTATATTTTGTCATACAATTATAGCAGCCTGAAGAGAATAAGACAAATACTATCTTAAAATTTAAAAAGCAGTTCAACATTTCATTTTCAGGTAATATAGGTCAATTAAATAATTTCCCTTTGCAAATTTGTATTATTATTATTTTTTTTTATTTTAGAAACATAAAAGTACAAAAACATATTGACAAACAGAAACCCATTATCATAGAAAATAGTACAATCACAACTAATCTATAGACAAGGTGATATGATCTCAACAGTAGTTGTTGTTTATCCATTGATATCTTCGAATTGTAGATGTATGGACCCATATACAGACATGCAAATTTAGTCAGACAGTTGATCCTCTCAACAACAAAAAAAAAAAAAAAAAAAAAGAAAACACAAGAACCAAAAATCCAAAGACAAGAAAGAAAACAGACATACATCAACAACAGCAACAACATCAACAACAACAACAACAGAAAAAAAAAACACCGCTTGTTGCTGCTTTACATATTGTTATCTTCGAAGTGTGTGTTCAGGCTAACACATACAGATATACACTATTAATCTAATATCCTGTCTTCGATTATTGCTTAGCACTAAGTGATATAATACAATAGTAGAACCATGTTAGCCCTCCTGCACATATGTATATTCATATATATTCCTCTATACATACATACATACATTTTTGTCTTTTTCTTTTCTCCTTTCCTTCGTCCCATCCGTTCTCTGTTTTTGAACAGATTTCCTTCATGACTTTTAGTTTATATTCCCACCCTCGGGTTCTTACACCAGT
>PVLD010005575.1:0-110625 GCA_004027595.1 Dinomys branickii
GGAAAGAAGATAATGAAGAAGAGAAGAAAAGAAGATGAAGAAGAAAACAAGAGGAAGAGGAGGAGGCAGGAGCAAAGTCCCACACTTCCCCAGCGCCCTGCTTTTTCATGAAGATCCTTGCTGTGCTGCCTCTGGGTGGAGGCGGCTGGTAGTTGCAGTCCGACTTTTGTTCCCACGGTTCCGCTTCCTGTGCTATGGCAGGGGCTGGCGGTGGTAGGCGTTACTGAACGCTGAAGCTTGGGTGTAAGGCACAGGTCTCGGTCTTTCCCCAAGGCAGGCCCCTTCCTGTGCTGAGCTGCTTGGAGTTGGGGGAGGAGCGACACAGGCCGCTTCCCTCCTCCCTGGTTCAGTCTATTCATTCCGAATACTAAAAGTGGACGCCGTGGCCTCTCTCCGGGTTTCCTGCCCTCTTGTGAAGGCAGTTTGGTGTGTGAGCAGCTGTTCAGCGTGGTGTGTCACCCCGTCACTGGGAGACCCCGTCTACCTTGCTACCTACCACAGCATGGAAATTAAGGGAGAAAGTGTGGGACCAGCTGTGCGGGTGCCTGGCTTGGGAGCTGAGGGAGAAGGACTGGAAGTTCAAACCAAGCCTGGGCAACCTAGCAACTTAGTGAGACCCTTAGTGGGCCTGAAGTCAAAGATGACGTCTAGAGGAAGGAATGCCTGAACTGAGTCTAAAGAGAGATTTTAGGCAAAGCTTTTAAAAATATAAACTTTTGTGTCTGGGATTAATGAAGTACAGTGGTTTTTTTGCAAAATGAAAATTTAGAAAGTGAGAGGAAAGGCAGTTGTACATGACAATAAGCATCACACTGCTGAACACAGTGCAGTTGTCCTCACTCAAGAAATAAATAGGATAATGGAGTTCTTCTATCCTTTCAGCAAGTTGACTTCAGTTTAATCTTCGAAAATGAATAATCAAGCAATATATAGAGCCCATCATTCTCATGGGCTTGACTCGGTGTAATTCATGTCGGTTCATGTTGGAAGTGGGTCCATATTTTCTAGAGCCACAGTATACTTGTTTATTTAATTTTAAAGAGAATAGAAATAACAAAATAACAACATACACAAAAACAAAACAACACAAAAACAATAAAAATGATACAGGGCTGTAAAACAACATGCTAGGAATTAACAGTGGCTGTTATCTGCAAGGAAGTGACCCGATGTAAGAATGTAAGGTTGATCTAAGCACTAAAGAGCATAAAAAATAATTTAAAAAATGAGAAACAATACAGAGCTTGACTAAACAAGATGGTAGAAATTCACCCATGGTTGTTATATTGCATATTGTTGTCTTCAAGCATGCAAAATTGGTCAAAAAATTTAAGCATTAATTGTTCCTTTCAATAAGCCAATAGACATTGGCAGAATGCTTATCCCAGCTAGCCTTCCATATATATATATATATATATATATGTATATATATATATTCCCTTTCTTCTTTCTTTGCTTTCCTCCTTTCCCTCATCCCAGTTGCACCTTCCTTTTGAGCAATTTCTTTCCCTTTCACAATATTTATTGTATCTTTTGGGTTTTATTTACTCTTTCAGGCTCTTACACTAGGGAGACAATATGATGTTTACACATGTGGGTGTGATTTATTTCATTTATGAGTATGGTTTCTAATTGCATAATTTACCTATAAAAGCCTTGATTATTTATTTATTTATTTATTTATACTGGGAATCCAACTTAGGACCTTGCACTTGCCAGGCAGGCACTTGTGCCACTGAGCTATATCCCCAGTGAGTTTATCATTTTTCTTTTTTTATAGCTGATTAATACTCTGTTGTATAAAAATACCACATATTTTTTATCCATTCCTCACTTGATGGGCATTTGGGTTGTTTCCAGATTTAGCTATTACAAATTGTGCTGCTATAAACAGGGGTGCACACATATCACTGTGGTGTGATGTTTTTAATTCTTCTGGGAAAATACCCAGAAGGGGAATAGCTAGGTTAAGTGGGACCTCTAGTCCTAGTTTTATAAGGAATCTCCACACTAATTTCCACAGTGGTTGCACCAGTCTACACTCCCATCAACAGTGGAGAAGGGTTCCTTTTCCCCCACAGCCCCTCCAGCATTTGTTATTGGTTGATTTCTTAATGACAACCATTCTTTCTGGGGTGAGATGGAATCTCAGTGTTGTTTTAATCTGTGCCTCTGGAATAACCAGTGATGCTGAACGTTTTTTCATGTATTTGTTTGCCACTTGTATTTCTTCATCTGAGAAGGGTGTGCTCATCTCAGAGCCCATTTATGGACTAGGTCTTTGAAGTTTGGGGTCCAGATTTTTAAAAATATTTTATGTGTTCTAGGTAGAAGTCCTTTGTCTGAGGGATAGTTAGCTAAAATTTTTTCCCAATTCATGGGTTTTCTTTTCACTCTGTTGGTGATTTCTTTTGTTGTGCAAAAAGAACTGTGTTTTCAATAAGATAAGACAGAGGTTGTTGATTCTTTGAAGTATTTCCTGTGCAGTTTGGTTTTAGTTCATGAACTCTCTGCCTACCCCTATGTCTTCAAGATTTCTACCTACTTTCTCTTCCAGTAGATTTAGTGTTTCTGTTTTAATATTTAGATCTTTGATCCATTTTGACTTTAGTGCATGGTGATAGATACAAGTCTAGTTTTAGTCGTTGGCATGTAGAAAGCCAGCTCTTCCAGCACCATTTATTAAAAAGGCTATCTCTCTTCCAGTAAACATGTTTGGCTCCTTTGTCAAAGATAAAGCAGCTGAGTGTGTTTGTAGTTGTATCTGGATCTTCTACATTCTTCCATTGATCCTCCAGTCTGGTTTTCTTTTTTCTTTTTTTTTTTTTTTCTTTTTTTTGCTGGTGCCATGCTGATTTTATCACAGAAGCTTTATAGTATAATTTCAAGTCAGGGATTGTGATGTCTCCTACCTTTCCTTTGTTTGCCAGGATTACTTTTGCTATTTTTAGGCCTCTTCTGGTTCCAGATGAATTTTAGGAATATTTTCTCTAGATCTGTGAGGGCTATTAATGATATTTAAATTGGGATTGGTTTGAATCTGTATGACTATTTTGGGAGTATGGCCATTTTCACAATGTTGGTTCTTCCAATCCATGAGCAAGGAATATCTGTCCATTTTCTGAAATCTACTTTGATCTCTTTTTTCAGAGTACTATAATTTTCACTGTAAAGATCTTTCGCTTCCTTTGTTAGATTGACTCCCAATATTTCATTTTTTTGGATGCTATTGTGAAAGGTGTGGTTTCCCTAATTTCTCTCTAGTGTACTTGTTGTTTGTGTAGAGGAAAGCTATTGATTTTTGAATGTTGACTTCGTATCCAACTATGCTATTGAATTTGGGTATTAAATCCATAAGCCTTTTGGTGGAGTTTTTGAGGCCTTCTCTGTAGAGTATCATGTCATCTGCAAATAATGATAATTTCACTTCCTGCTTTCCTATCCTTCTTTCTTTTATTTCTCTGTTGTGTCTAATTGCTCTGGCTAATGTTTCCAGAACTATATTGAATAGGAGTGGTGACAGTGGACATCCTTGTCTTGTTCCTGATTTTCGAGTGAAATCTTTCAGTTTTTGTCCGATTAATGTGATGCTGGCTGTTGGTTTGTCATAGATGGCTTTTGTGATTTGTGTCTGGATGTCCCCCCAAAGCCACATGCAGTCATGGGGCGGGCTTCTAGAGTTTATGATTGATTCATGGTCCAGTGCTAGGATTATGGATGTGCGTGCCACACCTGCCCTGGGGCTCGTAATTTGCATACAGTGTAAGGGAGAGAAAGAGCCTGCTTGCCGCCCCTCCTCCCCTAGTGCTCTAGTTGCCTTTGCTGTCTTCTGCCTCCGTGAATGCTTGCCCTCTGCCATGTGCACTGCCTTGGAGCCAGTGGAGTATGGACTGGAACCTCTACAAACTGTGAGGTAAATAAACCTTTCCTTCCTTCATTTTAGGCTTTGGATATTTTGTCTCAGCAATGAGAGAAATATAACCAAGACAGTGGCTTTCATCAGAGTGAGGTAAAGATCATCTATTCCTATTTTCTATAGGGTTTTTTTTAAATCATGAATGAATGTTGGACTTTATCAAAGGCTTTTTCTGCTTCTATTGAGATGATCATGTGATCATGTGGTTTTTATCTTTGGCTTTACTGACATGGTATATTACATTAATTGATTTGCATATATTGAACCTTCCTTGCATTCCTGGAAGGAATTCCACTTGGTCATGGTGTATGATGTTCTTGATGACTTGCTGCATTCTGTTTACTAGTATTTTATTGAGAATTTTTGCATCTATATTCATTAGGGAGTTTGGCCTGTAGTTCTCTTTTTTGGTTGGGTCTTTCTCTGGTTTTAGTATCAGGGTAATACTTGCCTCCAGGAATGAGTTAGGGAGAATTCCTTTCCTTTCAATTTTATTAGAGTTTGAGAAGAATTGGCATTAAATCTTCTCTTAATTTCTTGTTGAAATCAGCTGTGAATCGATCAGGATCTGAGCTTTTCTTTGTTGGTAAGTATTTTATTCCATTTTCAATTTTGCTGGCTGATATTGAGTTATCTGGAACTTTCATATTTTCTTGATTCAGCTTTGGTAATTCATATGTATATAGGAATTTGTCCATTTTCTCTGTGTTTTCCATCCTATGAGAGTAAAGATTTTCAAAGTAGTTATTGATGATCTTCTCAATTTCTACAGGATCTGCAGTGATTTCATTGTTTTCATTCCTTATGGCATAGATTTGAGGATTTTCTTTCCTTTTTTTGATAAAATTGGCTAGGAGTTTATCAATTTTATTTATTTTTTCAAAGAACCAACTCTTTGATTCATTAATTCTTTGTATTGTTTTCTTAGTCTCCATTGCATTAATTTCTGCTCTGATCTTTACAATTTCCTTCCTTCTTTGGGCTTTGGGCTTGACTTGCTCTTCTTTCTCTAGAAGCTTGAAGTGTAGCATAAGATTGTATATTTGTGCTCATTCTGTGCACACTGCTATAAATTTCCCTCTGAGGACTGTTTGCATTGTGTCCCACAGGTTCCTGTAAGTTGTATCTGCATTTTCATTTGATTGTAAATATTGTTCAATTTCTTTTTAAATTTCATCTGTGACCCATCGGTTGTTCATGAGGGTATTATTTAATTACCATGTTTTACGGGTTTTTTGTGATTTCTTTTGTCAGTAATTTCCAATTTTATTTCACTATGCTCAGGTAAAATGCGTGGTATAATTTCAATTCTTGCATTTATGTAAGCATGGGATAGTATAAGTTCTATTTTAGAGAATATTCTGTGTGCAGCTGATAAGAATGTGTATTCTGATGTTGGATGAAACACTCACTCTGTAAAGGTCTACAAAAGCAATGGGTTCACGTTTCACTCAGTTCCATTATTTCTTTGGTAATTTTTTGTTGAGTTGTTCTATCTCTTTGTGACAATAGGGTGTGTTATGGTTTGTGTCTGTATGTCCCCCTAAATCCACATGCAGTCATGGGGCAGGCTTCTAGAATTTTGGCTCACCATAGTCCAGTGCTGGGATTATGGGTGTGAGTGCTACACTTGCCCATGTGGCAGGTAGTCTGCACACACTATTAGGGAAGGAAAGAGCCTTATTCTCTGCCGCTCCTCCCTTCTTGCTCTTGTTGCTTTTGCTCTTTTCTGTTGCTATGAACAGTTTTCCTCTGCTATGTGCCACTCTGCCTTGGAGTCACCCAAGTATGCACTGAAACCTCCACAAACTGTGAACTAAATGAACATTTCCTTCCTTCATTTTTGGCATCAGGTATTTTGTCTCAGCAATGAGAGAAATGTAATCAAGACATGGTGTTAAAGTCCTCTGTTATGATGGTGTTACTGCTTTTTTGATTTTTCACATCTGTTAAAAATTTGTCTTATATAGTTTGGTGCTCTTGTATTTCATGCATAGATATTTATGGTTGTTATCTCTTCCTGTTGCAGTTTTCCCCTAACCAGTATGTAGTGAGCTTCTTTATCTCTTTTGATCATTCTTGGTTTGAAGTTCATGTTTTCTGGGTTGCTGTCACATGGAATATTATTTCTTATTTTTTGACTTTGAGTCTACAAATTTCCTTTTGAGATAAATGTGTTTCTTGTACACAGCATATTGTTGAATTTTGTTTCTTGATCCACTCTGCCAGTCTGCTTCTTTTGATTGGTGAATTGAGACGATTTACATTAATAGTTATAACTGATATGTATTGGCTTATCTTTGTCACTGTAGTTTCTTGCTGTTCCTCTTTTTTCCTGCTGTTTAATTGCTTGCTCTGCTTGGTGGTTCCTTTGTATTATTGTTCCTGGAAGTGTGACCATTTTAATCTCTTTCTTGAATATCTTTTAGTACTCTTTGTAGGGTTGGTTTGGCACTCATGAAATTCTTCAGTTCTTCATCATGGAACTATTTTATTTCTCCATTAATTTTGAAGGATAATTTTGCAGGGTACATCAATATGGGTTGGAAGTTTTTTTTCAAGACCTGAAATACTTCACTCCAAGCTCTTCTCAACTGGATGTTTTGTGTTGTGAAATCTGCGGTGATTCTGATGGGTTTTCCTTTATAGGTGATCTGTTTCTTTTCTCTAACAGCTTTTAATATTCTGTTCTTTTGCTGAATTTCTGGGATCTTGATTATGTATATCTGGGTGTAAATTTATTTTGATTATGACTAATTGGTTTTCTATATGCCTCAATTACTGTATGTGTGATTCTTTTTCATGCTTGGGAAATTTTCTGCTATTTCTTCTGGAAATAGTCTTTTTATGGCATTTGTGTTGACTCCTGCTCTTTCATTGACACCTATCATTCTTATATTGTTTTTTCTTTCCACCATCTTGCAGCTGGTGAATTGTTATTTCCTGGTTACTTATTATTTTTAAGAGATGCTCTCTTTCATGATTGTTAGCTGCAGTACTGTCTTCAAGGTCTCAAAGTCTATGTTCAGCTTCATTCAAGTGGTTTTGCCAGCTTTCTATGGGATTTTTAATTTCCTGGATATCTGTTTGAATCTGTTTCATGCATTCTAATTCTTTCCCATATTGTCCATTCAAGGTTTCCATCATTTTTCTATGCTCCTCTATTTTTTAATATACATCTTCTTTAGATGTGCTGAGCAATTCTTTCATTATTGTTGTCATTTGCTTTTTACCTGAGAAATTATTTCTGGTCTGATTTCTTCTATGGCATGGTGTTGTTTCTTTACTTCAGTTGCTATCATTTCAGAAATTTCAGGTGTGTGAGTTCAAGTTCTTCTATAATGATGTCTCCTGGACTTGTTCTGGGTGGGGTGGAGTCTGAGATTGCATTTTGCTCCTTTGTTTTGTCATTTTCAAAGATCCAGAGGTTCACCAGGGCTCAGCCTCACTCCCATGATGGTGTGTTAGTGACCAGGCAAGGCTCTCAAGGCCCCCTGGTGCTCAGTGTGGCTCCTGTGATGGTGTGGGGGTGTGGGGCACATTCACCAAGGCTTCCAAAGCTGTCTGGGGCTCAGTGTGGCTCCCACCCCCGTGGAAGGGTTGGGGCACAGTCAGTGAGCTGCCTGAAGCTGTCCAGGGTTCAGCTTGGCTCTACAGTGGTAGCATGATAAGATCAAATCTTGCTAGATTATAGAAGATCACTATTTTTTAAGGTGCCAGCACATATTGTCAGCACGATAGTTTTTGAAAGTTTCTCTTTCTGTAGGTCTTTGGAGACATAGGAGGTGTGGCCTCATATATTTAGTGATGCCAGAGATTTTCAAAAGCTCACACAGAATCTGTCTTTTGGCTGTTGCCTTGACTTAGGTGGACACTTAGCACTGGCTGTGGGAAAGCAAACTGAAAAACTACAGAGGTCTGTGTGTTATACTTTGAAATGCCAAAGCCAAGGTGCCAAAACATACTTACTGAAACAATACTTAGCCAAAACTACAGACAAATTAAAGTTACAGAGTAACTAAGCAAGACACATAGAGCTTCCAGTGGCCTGTGGGTCTCAGATAACAAAAAGGCAGTAATGTGAAACTGGGTGTATTTTCTTCCCTAGCTTTCTGCTCAACATTGCCTTTTTGTGAGTCTAGTAATATGCATCTGGGGATATAAAAATTCGATGATCATGAAATGAAAAGTAATGGGAATTTTGTTGGTGTGTCTTATATGTCAATGACCTGCAAGGCCAGCTTTGGGAAAAGACGGATAACACACCTCGCAGGAGCACTTGTCGGTTTAAGTGACTTGACTGCTATCTCTGCTGTAGACATCCAACTGACAGAAGATTAGCCTCACTTGTGGGTTTATGTCTAGAGTTGTCGCCTTTCCTCAGTGTGGACCACCTGGAGGTGGCCTGTTAACCAGGTGCTGAGAAGCAGAGCACTGTGTGATAACTATCGTGTGCCCTTCCCTGAGGGACACCGTGAGGAGAAGCAAGAATGGCAGAGGTGACCTCAAGCCCTCAGCATTTGGCAATATCACAGCCGACAAAAGAAAAGAAAGAAAAGGATCAGGTGGGGGGCTGAGCTAATGGGAGTGGTCGCTGTGATCTATCTGTGGACTCCAACTGAAAAATAAAATGTTCCAGACCTAATTGATCACCATGCCTTCAAGTAATGGGTCTCGGGAGCTGGAATGAGGAGATGGACCCACTTCCTGGTTTGGAAGTAAATATTAACCAAGTGAGGAAAACTGCAACCATCAAGGGATCCTAAAGCGCTGCATGCACTGGTGGAAATTTCAGGAATAGCATGTATTATGCTTATGTTCTGAGGCTAGAAAGTCTATTTAAAGGAGTTTGGGCTAGGAGGTAAATGTTAGTTCCTAGAAATGGTAATGTTTAGACTGAGTTCTTTACTCATTCCTAATGAAGCATCAAGAATAATAATTTAAAAATATAACATATTTTATTAACTCCCACAAAAAGCCCTCCAATGGCTTCTTTACAGTATTTAGAGTAAAACTAAACATCCAACTTTTGATCCTGGAATCACTGGATCTGAAAGGAGCGTCCTTGTTTCTCTATCCAGACTGGCGTAAGTGCTTCCTCAAGAGTCCCTGTGGGTCCTTGAGACACTGCTGCCTTGTACCCCGAGTCCTGGGACTTAGTGCTTGCTGAGGGCTTCCTGTCTTCCTTCAGATTTCTGTTAAATCCTGTGTTACTTTTTCGGAGATACTCATGGATCTCAACTAGAGTAACCCACTTGCTCTCCTTCACGCTTCAGTCATTTCCACCCTATAACTGGTCTCAGCTTATGATTACCTCATTTATTTATTCATATATCCTCCTCTCGCTACTTCATAGATTTATAATGAAGTCCCAAGAGAGCATGAATTTTATTATCTTAGTCACCATTATCTGTTGGCATCTAGAACATGCTTTGGACATAGTAGGGACTCAATAAATATTAGATGAATAGATGAATGAACATACTTTTTATTATTATGAAATTTGGAGAATGCTGGTCTATTAAAATAAGTCAGGGACATTGAAAAAGATAAGTTGAAGATCGTAAAGTTAAAATACCGAAGGCAAACTTCTTTTTATGTTTTAGAAAATTCTTGACTCTGCATTCATCAAATCATGTAGCATAGAATCTTTGATTATATCTATCTTTGTAGTTTGCTGAAAAACTTGGTTTCATAAATTTCATTCTCTAAATGCAACCACGTTTGGATGTGTTATGAACAATAGCAAACATGTAGGCACTATTTAATATATACCTGGCACCAACACAAGCATTAACTGTCGATTAAATTATACATTAACATGAGACCTCTAGAAGATAGGGAATATTATTTTTTCCACTTTACAGATAAGCAATCTGGGGCCCAGAAAGATTAAGCTGTTTCCCAAAGGCATGCAGATTATAAACAACAGAACTGGTATTTTCACTAAGGGAGTTTGGTTCCTGCCCTTTACTTCTGTGACATTCTAATATGTGGTCCATTAAAGAAATGTAAGGAACATTTATTTGCTGCCTTTCAGACACATAGTATCTTCTTCCAAACTCATTCCTATAGGTCTGATTATCCATTTGAGTTACTAAACCATTTCTCAATGTCTAAGGAATTAAAAAGTACTTTTTCAAGGATGATAACTTTTAGACATTCTTTAATTGTGGAAATTAGTACCTCTTGTCTTTCATTGTGTGCTCTGTGATTCACACTGGTGACACCCCCGCTGTCTGTGTCTTGCTTCTGACCATGACAGGCTCACATATATTCAGCAGGCTTCATTATAAGCTAAAAACTCCGAGGCTGGGGATATAGCTCATTGGCAGGGTGCTTGTCTAGCATATACCAGGCCCTGGATTTGAACACTGGCTTTAAAAAAATATGTTCTTCCTGGAGCTATTTGCCATAGTTTTATCCTCTGATTGCTTTAGGTATGGAAGTCTGTTGGGTGAAATCATTGGGAAGTAGAGCAAGCTACAAATACTGAGAAATGCTTCTTATCCTGAAAATATAAGATCTCCGCAGAAGGCAAAAGAATGCCAGATTTTAATCAAAGTGCTGAGCTTAAGCCAAAAATTGCTAAGGAAAACCTTTAGTCCATGTCCTTTTATTTTGAACCACTACAAGTGGCTTAATATAGAAACTGATTCTTATTGTATTAGGGAGCTAATTGTTCATGCGAAGTGCACACCACATATGGTAATTCTTCTGTAAAATAAGCCACAGGCCCTCGGATCACCAACCTGTGGTTCTCATTGTTGGAAGAACTACTTATTGCCTAACATCAGGTTCTGCCACGTACTTCTGCGAGACCTGATATAAGTTATGTAAGTGGTCTGGGCCAGACTCCTCAGCTGTCACACAAGGACCACAGGGGCCATTCAAGGGTGCCAGTGTGGGGCCTGAGGAGACGCAGGTGAGGTAGAGCCACATCTCAGAAGCAGCTCTCCTTACTTCCTGGGCTCACATGCCCCTTTTCTGGGCATTGACAGGAAGGTGTGCCTTTGTTGGTGATGTAAATCTGTCCCACCTTGCTCCAATCAAGAGCACAGCATCTCAGATCCAACCTCAAAATTTTTACCAAAGCCTTGATTTTGTAGAAAAGTATAAAAATGCCTACTTCCCCATGGATTACACAATAATAAGGATTTTCACCCCTTCATTTTGTTATCCTTTCAGTTAGTTATTTCAGCCTATCCGAGCATTAAATCATCTCCAAAGAAAAGGTCACCCTTTCTCTGATGAAACGCTTCTTTACTGTTCTGTCCCCTGAGGGGTGTGTGGGAACAACAGTCCACTAAAGGCAGCTCATGAAATGTTTGACTTACCTTTGGTCAGTGTTGGTCAACACATTTTTCTGTGGTTTTAGCACTAGTAATTTCTCTCATGATGACACTTCATAATCATTGGGTTAAAATAACTTCAGATGCAATAACTGGGCTCCATCAGAATCTTTATGATCTTCTGAAACTTTAACCTTAACATTTTCTTTCTGCTTGGGCATTTTTTGATTACACTATAATGAGAACAATTTCCAGTGTTTCAGACTGAAAGGATAAAACATTTTCCACTGTGATCTCAGCTACAAAATAAGTGTTGCCAATTTATATTTACTTTCCTATACTTTTTACTTTTAACATTTATGCATTTTCAACTACAATTATGAGGGACAGGAATATCACTATTACTTTCTCTGGAGTTTAAATAGTGCCTGTTGTAGTTAGGGGTTTTGCAAGGGGATCAATACAATACAGGACACATATTTTATAAGACTATTTTATAACAGTCACCTAAAGAATCATATACAAAGAGAGTGCAGAAAATCTATTCACAATAAACACCAAAGAATCCAGCTGAGGGTCTGCATCCCACAGGAATGTCCTGCTTGAGTCCAGCTGAAGACCTAGAGCCCATGACAATGCTTCCCACGAGTCCAACTGGAGGCCCAGAGCCCATAACAATATCTCATACAGGCCTGTTTCACAGATCTGCCCTGGGAAGGCCCAAAGGTCAGTGGTGGAAGCTCAAAAGTCTGTGCCAGCAGGACGAAGGATTTGTGCTAGCAGGCTGAGGGATCTGCACTGGAGCCTGGAAGCAATGCTCCAAGTAAGAGATAGAGCTCCCCTAAAAAGTGCTACAGACATCCTCAGCAATAGTGAGGTCCCGAGCTCCTCTGATGAGGAGGACAGCTGAGTTCCCATCAGGAAAGCCAAGGTGACAAGCTTCTCCTGGAGACCAAGCAGCACACCGTCGTCTCCTCCAGAGCCAGGAAGCGATGCTCAAAATGAGAACCAGAGCTCCCCCAAAGTGAACCAAAGCCATTCTCAGCAGCAGTAAGATCCCAAGCTCCTTCAGTGAAGAGAACAGCCAAGTTCATCAGGAAAGCCAGCATGACAAGCTCCTTCCAGGACAAGCAGCTCTCTACAGCTTCGTAACAGCTTCTACCAGCTCTCAACAACTTCTTTCCTTTTCCAGTTCTGCCTCTTACGCAGCTGGCAACAATCCTCAGGTGGGCCTCCCACGCCTAGCACCACACTGGTTCAGTTAAGCTGGGTGCTTTTGCACAACAAAATAAATTACCAATGGAGTGAAAAGGCAACCCACAGAGGGGAAAAAAATTATAGCTCATTGTCCCTCAGACAAAAAGCTTCTATCTAGAACATACAAAGAATTGAAAAAAATCAGGCCCTCCAAATTCAAAGACCCAATCCAAAAATGGGCATCTGAGATGAACACACACTTCTCAGATGAAGAAATACAAATGGCAAATAAATACATGAGAAAATGTACAACATAATCAGTCATTTGAAAGATGCAAATTAAAACAACACTGAGATTCCATCTCACCCCAGAAAGAATGGCTCTCATCAAGAAATCAGCTGTGGCTGTGAGGAAAAAGGAGCGCTTTTCCACTGTTGGTGGGAGTGTAGACTGGTGCAACCACTGTGGAAATTAGTGTGGAGATTCCTCAAAAAACTAGGATTAGAGGTCCTATTTGACCCAGCTATTCCCCTTCTGGGTATTTTCCCAAAAGAATTAAAAACATTGTACCACAGCAATATATGTGCACCCACGTTTATAGCAGCACAATTTGTAATAGCTAAATCTGGAAACAAGCCAGATGCCCATCAACCGAGGAATGAATAAGAAAGATGCGGTCTTTTTATGCAATGGAGTATTACTCAGCCATGGGAAAGGACCAACTTGAGACTTTTATAGGTCAATGGATGCCACTTGAGGTCATACATACGAGTGAAATAAATCAGACTATATGTATACACATCATATTATCTCACTAGTGTGAGAAACTAAACAAGTAAATAAGATCCAAAATGTACCATAAATACTAATCAGAAAGAACTGTTCAAAAGAAAAAACAAATTATGATGGGTGAAAGGGGAAAGGTAGAAAGGGAAAAAGAGAAAAATATGTTTATACACAAAATCGTTAAGATAGTTACACAGTTAGTTTCTCTTAGTTTGTTGAAAAGAAAGGTTTGTGCTAATATTATTTGAACAAGATACCATAGTTATATCTTGTACTCGGAACACTACAAAGACAACAACAATCGGCAATGTATGAATTATTGTAACTCCTGCTAACGTGTTCTGAAACTCTGTTTACCTGTGATTTTTATTTTTTTCTCTTTAAAATACAAAAAACCTATTAGGACATAGCTGATACTTTGAAATTGAATTCCTTTATGCTCATGTGAAACATGGTGAATAGAAACTCATAATAAATTTTCCTGTCCTTCACTGAATGAGAATAGATTTTTATAATTGAATTTCTTTGGTGTTTCTCACATTTGCATCTTGGGGAAAACAGAAAATTTATTATAGGCATGATATGAATTGTTCATGTGTGAAAAATATTTTAATAACAGAGGCTTGTACAATGACTAGAAGGGATAAAAAACAACAGTGGGCCTGTCAGCTCCCTGTATGATGAGTTCAACTCAGAAAACACTGGTTTTCCTGAGTTCGATTCCTGGTACCAAAAAAACCATGTGGCTTTCTGTAAAGACAGCATGGGTGGAACTTTAAGGAAATCTGAAGGTATGGAGTGAGGCCTTAGACCAAACAGTTGGAATAATTACGTGTCTGATTTCCCATGAAGTGTGGGTTACAGAGGAAGGGGTCCAGAGCATCCTCACACCCTGAAAACCTGCCATCCCCACCCACGTCCTCACACACTGTATGAACTCAAAGCTTGAGATTTTTCAGTTGGGAGTATTTGTTATCTCCTTTGCAATTTTTCATAGTGCTGGTGGATGGTAAACACTCAGTAAATACTCGTGAAAAAAATCTAGCCAACTGTCCACTCTTATCCTGCCATTTTCATGATCTATGATGCAAAAAAAGGTGCTGCCTGGAAATTTTAGGTACAATCTTTTCTAGTGCTGCACAAATCAATCTACGTGTATCTGATGATAATGAAAACAATGACAGTAGGTATTTATTTAGTGCTGATGAACGGTCTAGGAACTTGATTAGCCACTTCCTGTTTAATCTTCACAGCAGGCATGAGTACGATTATGTACCATGATTTCCTCTTTATAGACACGAAAACTGGGACTTGATAGAAAAATGACAAAGGCAGCTATGAAATCCAGATGCAATGAAATGTACTGCACACCACCTGCTTGCAAAAGACCATCCCTCTCAGTGTTTGGACAGTGATTGGGATTTTAAAATAATTTTTGAAAAATTAAATATATTCTTTTGATTAAGAGCAAACATTCTTTCTTACACATTACTTGGGACATTCAAAAGTTCAAACAGCCACCCTAAAATAAACAGACATCAGAAATAAATATTAAGTTATAATTATTGCCAGAAAAGTAGAAAAATGCAGGTTACTCCCCGGATTCAATGGCTGTGCGTTGGTGAAAACTCATTGTCTGTGGCAGACTTCCCCGTATGTGTTTAAATGCAGCCCCTGTCTGTGCTGAAGAAAGCTGTGTTGGCCGGCTGCCGCTGCCGGAGCTCTGCGCAGAGCTGAGGGCTCCGCGCAGCGCTGGGACCCCGCGCCGGAGCCGACTCGCTCCCACTCAAGCACCTGTTGCCCATCCTTTGACTTCATGAAGTTTCCCCCACTGAAAATGACAGTTCTCCTTCCATTGCTCACCTCGAACCTTCACGGAACTATAGTTAATTCTCGTTGCGTTAGTCAATATCTTGTGCTTTTCCAGTGTTGGGTGCGCGTTTTCTTGCAGGACAGCTATTTTCTGTTAGCAGGAAGCAGCTAGCGGTTCTTCCATGGGCTGGCTCTGCGCCCGGCCGTGTTCCCCAGCGATGATTGCCCTGCGCTATCATTACTTTATGAGGTTTAGCAGACATCGGCTGTTACCCCGCCCTCTGGGAGTACATACTCTAAAATGTCATGCGTTCATCCCCCCGCCCCTAAATTGCTTCCATGTCTGGGACCGATAAATGGGAAAATGAAGGACACATACAGGGTAATTCTATACTGCAGCAAAATTTAGCTTGCTATCTTGGAAACAGTCATACTATTTTGGGATTTTACAGTAAACAAAACTCCAGACAGCAGACCAGAAGGGCCATTTGCAAGTTATAAAATTGCCTGGGTGAGATAAGGCAACTCATAAATGATTCAGTGAAGCTCACAGGATAAATCTTATTTCTCACACACGAATCCAAGGAAGATTCTGCGATGTTCTCAGTCTCTGATAATGAAAGAGAAGAACACATGTCACATTAAGAACCTGACATGACATTAGACTGCTATAAAATGTTCAATTAAACATGGCAACTGCAGGACAAATGGTACCCAGGATACAGTTCTTTGTTTGCCTTTAAGAACTTTAATGTGTCTTATTTATGGAGGGCAAAGAACGTACGGATAGTAAGGAGACAGCCTCCAGCCCACCTGGAAATGTGTGTGCTCACGTCAAGACAAATGATCATGTGGCTGCCTGAGGAGCTTCTCCGCCCACAAGATGGACAGAGCTGCATCTGCTGGATTGCACCTCGTGGAATTGGAGCCAACTTAAGGAAAACTGCCCCAGCATCTGTCTTCTTTCAAACAGATTGTCAAGAGCAGAACCGAGGGAGGGCGGGAAGTGGCACGGTCGGCGGAAGGAGGGAGAGGCGGGTGGGTGGGGAGAAGCAGGCACAGACAGCTCGCTGTCGCTTAGAACCTCCTGGCTCCGGAACTCGCGTGCCTTCGCTCTCCAGGGAACCTTCCTGCTGCTCCACGGCAGATCTTGGCCTCTGAGCTGTGACGTTCCGCACTTGCCTGACCTGACATGATGGGCAGCTATTTACTGCAAACAAGGTAGATGGAAGAACACAGGCCTAAACGATGCTCTGGTGTAAGCAGGGCTCCACTGGGATCCTGCGCAGAGCAGTCAGTCTTCTTTTTTTTAAACGCCCTCTCCCCATTCTTCTGGGCTGGGGCTATTTATTTCTTCCCCTCAGGACCCCACCACAGATGGCTGACTCAGAGCTCTGCTCCTGCTCAGCCGGCCCCTCGGCTCCCATTGGAGATCAATAGAGTGGGTTAAAGAAGCAATTGCATGACAATAAATAAAAAAGAAAACTAAGTTTGGATACTACCACTTCCAGACTGACTGCTTTCTGGGCTTGTTTTTATCCATTACTAAGAAAAAAAGAACAGCCCAGAAGGCCTCCTGGGTAGGCTGTCAGATCCCTTCAATGAGAAACCCAATCAGACTTGATTTGTGAAGTGTCAAAAGCTGTAGTGAATCATGTAAACACCGCAGTCTATTACGTGAGACTGGGCTGAAGGGCCTCGAAGCTGGTGGGTGTTTGTTTTTCTTGCATCTGAGAGCACACATTTGCACTCTGCTTTCTGGTCCGGGGAGCAATCAAGGTGGGAACATGAGCAGATGTACAGCACGGGGACAGCAGAGTTCGCTTCCCCTGCTCTCCAGAGCGCAGCCTTTCACAGTAGATGAAATTATCCAAAAGAGCCTGCCTTCTAACACATCTTGCTTTTCAAAGAGCAAGAGGATTTTATTTCTATTATTGCATGTATTTCCTGCTAAGAGAGGCAAGGCAGAAGGCAAACAGAAGCCTAGCTAAGTGACGACCCACTCCTCTAGGCCATGGAACAATGGCCTCCGAATTTTCTGAGTTCCATTTGGTCCCTTTGTCCAATGGACTTAGAAAAGCCAAGGCAACTCCTTTTCCTGACTCTTGTAAAGATCCTTATGAATCTTATAAGTGGCCCAGGCCAGTTTAAAAGCCCATCGTTTGTTGTCGGCCTGCAGAGACTCAGCACACACCCTTCCTTCTATGAACTTCCTTACACAAGGGAAGAAACGCCGAGCAAGAGGCTCAGTCCTCGGATGTCCGCCGCGAGTGGGAGCTGGGTTCCTATTGGAAACCGATACTAGTTTTCCCCTGTTGGGAGAAAGCCCACGTTAGCCATGGAGGAGAAAGACATTCTCTAGTTTTATTATCAGGTTGTAATAACTTCACTAGCTTCGTGCCAGGCTCAGTATAAGGCTACACCTGGTTTTCAAATAAGTTCATGACCCCAAAATTTGTCTTATAACTGCCTGCTCTTTTTATTGATTCCCTTAGACACTTTCATGAAACTTTTCTGCCACTTAGTTGCAGTAAAATGGAACAACAGTGAGACAGGTACCCTAACCCTTCCATTAGGTGACCCTCTCCCGTCTGCCTCCCCCGGACATGTAACTGGCAGCACGTTACTGTGTCTCAGTGGGCCCGATGGGGGGCTGGAGGTGGGGGAATCCAGCAAGTTTTTCTTTTAAAAAATTTTGTGCTTGATATCTCTTGCACCCTTCAGCTGAGATCTCAAAAGGTGGACCATGTTTTCTCATATTGGGTGCACAACAGCCAACTCTGTTTCCTTCTTTTTTTAATTTTAAAGAGAAAAAGATAAACAATGAAACCAAGTTTCAAAATCTGTTTCTTTTTCTGCGCTGCCAAGCATGAGCTCATGCTCTGGCTACTTTCATATTTTCAAATAAATTATTTCCAAGACTCGTATTCCCCTATCTGCTCTGAGAGATCCCAGTCTTGGCCCTGAGAGTGATCTGTCAGTGGACTGGTCCAAGTACATTTTCAAAGCTATAGCTTCATGAAGACATGGAATAGAGAAGACAGTGTTTGGGCACCGAAAGGCTAGAAAATAGGGGTTTTACTGTCCCCACCCAGGAGAGAAACTTGTTAAAGAGTTACGTCTTAAGTTAGAGTGACGACTCTATGAAGAACATATGTGTTACATAAAAAGCTACAGTTTTAGGACATTTCCTTCTCTTTGGACAAACCTTGTAGTCAATGAGAGCAATACATTACTGACAGCTCGTAGATGGACTCGGGCTCCAGAGGGGTACAGTGTTCTCTGTTCGTATTACTGAGTGTGTGTGAATCATTTTATACACTGCACACACTGAGATAGGGAGTGAGCAGAGGATGAAGGTAGCGATGCGGTCCTCGGGGCCGTGCGCTCGCTGGTGACGCCCCGCGCATGTCAGCTTCTCCGTGTGCACCATCCCGCTACTTCACCTTCCTTGATGTAAGAGCTGCATAGTCATTGAAATGTACCTGACATGTTTTGCAAAGCAAGATTCCTCACCCAAACACCACTGAGATTTTTAACCAGACTATGCCTTCACTCTTTGGCGCAGAGGCCTGTCCTATGCACTGCAGCGTCTCTGGTGCCCTCCACGCAGATGTCAGTCATAAGTCGCTCCCAAAATGCTATCATCGGACGTTGCAGCATTGACAATTTGGGTTATAAAATATAGCAAAAGAAAACAAATAGATTGCTAGATAACAACTGAGAGTGAGAACACAAAAAAGGTAATATTCTGAGAAATCATGGACAGCCGATTTGTGACAGTTGAGATTTCGGAGGCTTTGTGACAACCAAGCATAAATGGAGCCCAGAAGAGATACGCTGGAAATTTGGTTTTTGAAGACAGCAAAATGTAGATGGGGATGGAGGCTGTGGGTGTGTGGCTTGGGGGCGTGTGAATAAGAATTGCTGAGTGAGTGTGTGGACTGACTGGCTGGGCAGAATGACGCTTGACCACAGGAGTGAGCCCTGGCAGCCGCTGGAAGCGCCCTCAGTAGGACCTTGAAGGAAGCTGGGTAGGGTAGGGCTAAAGAAGTTGACCCCTGAGCGCCCCTCGCGGTGGGGACTCCCACGAGCACCAGGGAGGCGGGGCTGCGGGAGGGCGTGAGAAGCGGGCTGAGACTGCGAGGGCCTCGGTGAGAGGGGGTCAGCCTGGCCGAGGAGCGAGGTGATATCGAAGGATTGCTTTCTGAAGGGAGGGAAGGGAGCTGAGTATGGTTAAGCCGGAGTGGAAATGTCTGCAGACTGGAGAAGCAGTTGAGGGTACGGGAGAGACAAAGCAAGACTTTAAAGGGCTGAGCTCCGCGGGCTGGGGATATAGCTCAGTGGAATAAGCGCTTGCAAGCGCAGGGTCCTGAGTTCGATCCCCAGTACCGAAAAAAAAAAAAAAAAAAGGGGGTGAGCTCCTGAAAACTCAAAGTTAAATCATGTCTCTCTTTAAGTTAAAAAAAAAACTTCTCTGCCAAAAATGGTGGCAGTGGTTGAGGCTGATGGGTCACTTATGCAGAGCCTCTGAGCAGCTCCCAGGCCAGGCTTCTGTTCCTTTTCCCTCCCTTCCTCCTTCCTTCCTTCCCCTTTAATTAAAAGCTAATGTGGTCTATAAAACTCTGCCTCTTTTGAGAAAATCAGATAATCAAACGATCAGATGCTAGATGGGCATGGGCTTAGAGCAGGCATATTTGTATACTCGATAGGAGCCACGCTTTTCATTGCTTTTCATTAGCACGTTTTTATAGTAGTGATGAGAAGGTATCATAGCTAATTAGACGGAAACCTTGTAATAGAAACTGAACTTCAGGGCCGGGGATGTAGCTCAGTGGCACAGTGCCTGCCTGGCAAGCACAAAGTCATGAGTTCGATTCCCGGTAACAACAAAAAAAAGAAGAGACAGAGCTTCAATCACAGAGAAGGATCAGTTCCTCAGTTTTTATGAAGCATGTTGATTCTGAGTTGGCTCCACAGTAATCGGCTTTTCCTGGAGTGGCCTGAAACACAACAGTGGATGGCACACGATATGGACGAAGGTCAGCGGCAGAAAGAGACTCAAGGCCTCTAATGTCACCGATGACAGTTATCTCAAGGAAAGCCACAGAGATGTGGGTGAGGGCAGCGCTTCTCACCGGGTCCATCTACCTAACCCACAGCTGGTCCTGTGAGCGCAGCCAGCGCCAGCCAACGCTGGGCCTGCTCAGCAGACCACACACTAGACTGGAAGCCTTGTGTAACAATACAGTCAGCCTTCAAGTTTTGATGTGTTTTTAAAAGTATAGCAATAAATAGCTAACTGCTCTTCACGTGTGGTCCTCGTTAACCTTACAGTTTTGTTGGGTAGATCAAGTAATCACACTAAAATATATAATTTTGACTAGGTAGGAGGAAACAATTGATGTGGGTGGGGTTAGTGAAAGAGTATATATATATATGTATATATATATAGTTTGTTTTCTTTTGTTTAGTTTTCTTTTTTGAGACAGTGTCTCACTCTGAAGTTCAGGCTGGCCCCCAACTTTCAGCGATCCTCCTGCCTCAGCCTCTTGAGTGCTAGGATTACAGGAGTGTGCCACCACTCCTGGCTAAAAAAGTATAGACATGGATTTGAGGTGGGGCCTAATGGTCAATAGGCAGGAAGATGTGTGGGTGGTGTGTGCTATGCTAGCAGAGAAGGAAGCATGTAAATGTGGAGAGGGGAGCAAGAGGACAGTGTAGGGCGTCAGGGGCAAGGGAAACTTCCCTGGAGTAAGTGACTTCAGAGTGGCCTGGTGGGTGTGAGGTGGGGTGTGTGTGTGTGGTTTGTAGAGAAACTTGACCAATCACATAACACCCTGTGGCTCCCTGTTCAACATGAGCCATGGGTCTCACCTCCGTTGATAGTGCTTTCTGAAATCCATTTCTGAAATTGCTCATCAGGAGCTCTGGAGAAGCCTCCACAGTTGGCTGTGTTCTCCAGCGCTGCAGAAGGTGTCACTCTGGGCTGGGGCACCGTGCAGTCTCCGAGGGAGCCGTGGCCTTCGTGCCAGACTCATCTACTCCAGGAAGACTATTGTTTGGGACCTGCTAGTAAGTCACAGATGATGCTACTGCTTTTATGCTGTGATTTTCTGTAGGATTTCAGATGAAAATGGGCAAAAGGCACTGGTGTTAACAAGCGGCTTCTAGAAGGTGTTGGTGCCTAGGCACCTGCTCTGCACCCGTCTCTGGGTCACCAAAGCGATGGTGCAGGCGGTCTGGGGCGTGGAGGCCTGTTCTCTGCTAACAGATCTGCTCTAGCAGCACCTTGATAAGAAGGATTCCAGAAGAAGTCTAAAGTCTGATATTGTTTAGAAACAAAAATATCTTGTTGTCTAATCATAGTAGAAACACGTCCTAAAACAGGCTGATGGTCCTGGAATATAATCTCATCATGCTGACAAACGTCTTCATCATCTAAGCTGAATCTTTGCCCAAGTTTATATTAATGTAGTGAGTCCTGTTTTCCCATGTTAAGGATGCACTTGGCTAGAAGAACAAACAGGGAGAGCTGCTAGAAGTGCAATCTGGACTTGTGCTAGGCACCAGCGGCCTATGCCATTCTGCTCACCCTTTCCCTCTCGCTTGCCTCTTGCCGTGACAGCGTTTCTAAGCATCTGTGGGAATGGCGCCTCTAGACCTTTGCCATTACTTGATAACTGCTTGAACTCTCAAAAGCAAAAATGGCAAAGGTTAACAAGGAAGTAAATCTGGTGGAGGAAAACATAATCACATGGCCTGTTTAAAAACTCTTGCCTCGGTTTGCTGTACGCCCAGGCCACCCTATTTGTAGTCTGGCCCTCCAACACTCCCCAGGACCTCTGTGTTTCACCGTGCCGACTCACGTGAACGCCTAGATCAGCTCTGGTCTGTCATGTGTATGTGGCTGTAGTAGCTTTCTTTCTTCCCTGCTTTCCTGCCTTCCTTTCGTAACTTGGTTTTGGATTTCAGATCTTAGCTTGATAATTATTTCCTTAGTGAAACTTGCTTTGAACCTTCAGCTGGGATAAAGATTCCCAGGTACAAATTCCTGCAGTGTCCTTACCTCTTATTCAGAGCACTTACCACATTTTCAGTTTTGAATTTATTTGGGTTTATGGTTTGACTAATATTTTGCTCTTATGTTGAACTAAACGGGCTGAACAATCCACGAGTAGAGGCACATCTGCTTTTTGCTCCTGTGATATTACCTGTACTTGGCACACAGCAAGTGCTCAATAAATATGTATCAAATGAATTAATGAACTCGGGTTTTCTCTGAGCAAGTACATGAGATACCAACTCAGATTAGATCTAGAAATGTTTCTAATAAATTTGCCAAGTCATTTACTGATTTCTGACAAAGGAGAAGTATATCTGGGTTTGTGGAAAATGGAATTTTATTTTTTGCTTAGGATGCATTGTGGAAATTGTTGATGAGGCTTATCAAATGCTTTCTTGAAATATCTGCAGAACAGAAGTGAAGTTTACGTTCTCACCTTTCTTGAACAGTTTTCTCTCAAGGATTTTGGAAATGGTAATTTTTCTTTTGCCTCTGTCCCAGTTCTCCCTCTACATTTCATAATATTAAATGATGCAATGCAAGATTTTAATGCCAAAGAATAGAACTTATAGAAAACATTTGATGTTAGAAAAAGGAAGAAAGGTCTGCATAAACCAGTGAAATTAAGTATTGTAATTAACAGAGTTTTCCCATTGTGATTGAAAACACATTTCCGCTGTGAATTTCGGGTAAGTTCAGACAACTCAAGGTCATTTAAACCCCAGAAATGACCCAAAGAAAAAGCAAGACGATTTTTCATGGTAACTCAAATGAACCACAGAACACATCCCTGCTCTTCCAGACAGACTCCCACAGGCAAAGAACAGCCCCTCACTCTGCACCCTCTCCTTTGAAGAGTCAGTTTCTTCCGGGTAGATTTCTCCTGAGCAGTCAGCGACTTCAGCCTGGCCCTGTCTCGCTGAGCCGTGTGGCCTGCTCTAACGCACCACTGCCACTGTCGCTGTGAGCAATGGTTGTTCTAAGACCTACAGCTCCTGCAGTCTGAGGAGTTTGGCTCTTAGTTCAGTACACTCTAATGTGGGTAGGTTTTCCCCAGCTTTCTGCCCTGGAACTTAAGATTTAGGACTTTATGAAATGAGTAAGAAACTGGAACAAGTCCTCCTCTGAGAGCACAGGTCAAGAGAGTGCCGAGTTCAAAGCTGGGAGCTGCTCTTGAGCACCCGTCTCCCAGCACCGAGGTGGCACCCTGCACGGGAAGCCTCTGCCCCTCTGCAGCCGGCCCTTGCCCTCGGGTGAGCTGCTTCACTCGGCTTTTGTTCTCCGTGCTTGCGTTCTTTGGTTCCCTCTTTGGCCAAACAAGTGCTCTGCTAATGGCAGAGCATAAGCCGACCCTAAAAGGCCGTGGTGATGAGTATCCATCATCTTCTCACGCGCCTGTTCTTACATCAATTAATGCAACTGAGCAAACAATGCCACAGGCCCTGCGGAAAAACCTTTCCACCGCCTTTCAGGAGGAAGTTTACTTCCAGCTTTTTCCCTTGCATTAGCTCCTGTCATCTACAAAACAACAGAACCCAGTGGTGTCAATTATATTTGATTGACTGGGTAAAGCACACACACAAATAAGCGAAAACAATGGACACAAAAATCCATATGTGACTCCCCTTGTCAGAGAGAGCGCTTGTCTTCTCCATTTTCATGCGGCACGGTGTCCTGCTGCTCCCGGCTTAAATGTTTCCTTCAGCCCCCAAACTATCACCAATTAAGTTAGCAGGGTCTTCAAAGGTGTCAGACGACTCCCCAGGCAATCTGCTCTAACTGCTGTTCAATAAATGAGGTCTAATTTATCAGTTTAACTTCACTTCTAAAAACCTAATGCTTTCCGGTGCCGGCTCCTTTTCCCTCACACGGTTGCGGTTAGTGTGGTGGAGAAAGCGTGGCGCACCTCCCAACAAGGGGACATTCTGAAGGTGCATTTGCACCCCTTCTCGTAATGTGAATGTGCATCTCCAGCTCTGTGCTGCTCTCATGTAACCTGCACACGTATGTACACCAAATCTCCACTGGCCCACAGAGCACTGGCTCTGGGTGGCCCTCGGGACCAGAGTGTTAATAAAAGCCTGGAGAAGCAGGACCCTCTTTGTCATGCTTTCCTTTCTGCTGTCACTGTGTAGAGAGTCTTAGGATGAAATGAATGGTTTTTGTTCCTAAATAAATTAAACAGGTACTGATTTGGCACAAAGACTTAGTTAAGTGTAAAGTCTTAGGAAAAAGTTGGCCAGAAATGTTAATTAACAGTTCATGAGTGAAAAAATCATTATCCATTGATGAGACAAAAAGAACTGTAATTTAAAGCTCAAACACAGTAACTATGTTCAAATTATTTATATTCAATACATTTTCATATAAAATAAAGACAATGAACAGGATACATAAAAATATTTCTTGACAGATTTGGACAGAGTGAGATGGAGAACACAAACACACTCACACTCCCCCCCCCACATCAAACCAGGTCAACCAGCAGAACAAAGCCCTCGCACTGATTCGCTTGCAGGGTGAGGCGGCACAGAACCCGGGCCGAGGCAAACGAGCACTGCTGCTCTCAGAGAGCACATCTGTGGCGGGCCTGAGTCCGTGGGTCAGATGCTACTCTTAATCTTTGCCAACAACTGGGAAGCAGCAAGACCAGAGATGCCTTATTTCAATGGGAAGACATGATATTCACAAACACGCTCAAGTCTGCAGCTCTGTTTTGGCCAGGAGTGTATCAGGGTTTGGATAAAAATCATACTTATAAGTAAATTCTCATCATTTTGGAGTCTTAATATTTTCCATGACTGAATGTTTCTGTGAAACACACACAAATGGTATTACTGAGGGCAGTGTTTGGTGGCGAATTTGTTCTCTGTTGCCTTTATGAGCACATTAACTTGGCCTTAATCCACTTGACTAGAGGAAAATTAGGATTCTGTTTCAGAAAAAAGCCAGTAGACAGAATACCTTCTTAAACCCCTGATATGAATAATATACTTTTTTTGGTCTTCTTCTTGTTTCTTTTTTTCATACCAGGAATTCAAACAGGGCCTCGTGCTTGCTAGGCAGTCACTACACTACTGAGCTGTGTCCCTGGCCCATAAAAAATAGACTTTTACAGCAGGAAAAATAATAATATAAAACAGGCTTGAGATGATCATTCACAGAGTCCACTGTTTCCCCTGTAGCATATAAAAAATTGGGATCAAGCCCTTTCAGCTTCCTCATAATATAGAGAAGATTCCTGCTTCCACGATGGCTGGAAACACTCTGCGGTAGTATACACAGGAAAGCACAGGTAATGTCCCTCCCTGCCTTTCTTTCTGCTTCTTTAGGGAGACCATGAGAGAAAGAGGAAAACTGAAAAGAAAAGTGTTTCTCCTTCTCTAGGCTTGGCCGGGAGAGAGAGGTGTGTGAGACTGGAGGGTCTCATGGTCCAAGTTGAGCAGAGCAGGCATCAGGGTCCCCGGGAGGCGTTCAGTTCTCTTGATACTGAGTGTTCTCAAGTTGGCTTCACTTTGTGACTTCAAACCCATGCCTGCCTCCAGCTGTTCCCAAACTTTAAAGATTCCTTCTGCTCCTCCCGCTACCTTTTCTTGCTCTTACAGTCACTGTACATAGTGTGGGGCCTGGTTATTTTCCATTTGCTTTTTCAGGTAGATCTGAATCTCTAGCCAGCTTGCTAATTTACTGATGGCAGGTGTTTTGTCTTTTATGTAAAAGCATAAAACTTTGACTCTCTACTAGAGTCAGACGGGTATTTGAGTAAGATAGGTGAAAAATATTCTTGTATAGATCTGGACAGAGTTAGATGGAGATTTAATAAGACAGGAAAAAGAACCAAACCCCAAACCAAGACAAAACAAAACAATCCAAACCAAAACAAAAAGAAAAAACCCTCCCAAATCCTAAGCCAAATCAAAATCCTTTAAGAATGTTGGGATTTTTTGCAGAGTAAAGCTATACCAAAAATTTAAAGTATCTAATGCTTGTTAGCTACGGAACATTAAACTGGTATCCTCATCTGAAAATTGGGGTAATACTCTTCCTACAGAATTGTTTTGATAATCACATGAGTTAATTTATACAGTCGACTTAATCCAGGAACTGATGCTGTTCCCTGTTCAGAAATTGATAGCTTCCCACTGGCCCACACATTCACATGCAAGGCCTAGCACTTCAGTCCTGTGGGCCCTGCTGCCTGAGCCACATTGGGTCAAGAGGAATTATCTTGGGTCGCTCATAAAACATATAATATAGTTAGTGTATGTAAGTATCAAAACTTCCATTTCTTATTTTTTATCTATTTATATTTTTGCAGTATTTGGTATTGAAACTGGAGGCTTGCATTAAGCTATATCCCCGGTTCTTTTTCTTTTTCTTTTTCAAATTCTGAGACAGAGTCTTATTAAGTTGCTACATAGCCCAGGCTGAGCTTGAATTTGTGATCTTCTTGCCTTTAGTCACCCAGATTTCTAGGATTACTGCCGTGTAATGGCGTGTGCTGCCATGCCCAGCTTTTAAAAATATTTTTTATTACACAGGTATGTCTAACTCATGGACACATGTCCCTGTCGACAGCTACGTTCTTATCTGCCTCTCCTCGTAAAACAAAAGCTAAGCATATTAAACTTTCTGCAGGGCCGTGGGCGTGACATACCGTTTCCTGCCTCCCTTCTTTTTACTTATTCTTCTTCTGCCTGGAAAAACCTTTTAAGAATTGCTTCTGGGAAACTGTAGCTTCTCCAAGGCAGAACTGATCCTCCTACTTGAGTACTTACAGGACTCAGCTTGCTAATCAAACATGTAACTCATTTGAAATTGAGTACTTTTTAGTGTTATGGTCATGTGCATCCTGTCTTCATGGATAAGATTGACTATTTGTTAGTGTTGGACCGAAAACTGCCATACACAGTGACAAAGGTCTTCATTGATTTTCGTGCTTTTCTTGAATGACTTGATGTCATGTCTTTCATTTCCTCTATGAACAGGTGGGATTTTAGGCTAGTAGCATCTTCAGAGATCTTCTGAAAAGGTAACACCATGAGTCCGCTGCAATGCCAGTGAGACCTGGCTGTAAATGACCCAGGGAGAGGAAGGTTTGCAGAGGTCTGTTATTGGCATCAGGGATTTTTTGCACGCAGGCTGCAGTGTCCATTAGATCAGCTTTCAGATTCTGCCTATGTTTTCCTTCTGGTAGAAGAATTAGGTAGGATCTGACTCTGGAGGGGTTCCAGAACTGCACAGATTTTCAAGCAAAGAGTGTAGTCTAGAATGAAATGGCTACAAACTTCAACTCAGGCATAGTGAGATAAACGGGAGCTCTCTTTAATGTGCTTTCATATAGTATGGAGATCTTGTTAAAATGCAGATTTGAAGCCATTCATGGTGGCACATACCTGTAATTCCAGCACTTTGGGAGGCTGAGGCAGGAGGATTGCTGCAAGTTTCAAGGCCAGCTTGGGCTACAGAGTGAGTTTAAGGTCAGCCTGAATTACATAGTGAGACCCTTTCTCAAAAACCAATGCAGCGAAACACACAATCACAAATCACAAGAAAACGAAAAGAAAAAGCAGACTTGGACTCAGTAGTGAGTGGAGCCCACAGCTTTGTATGCTGAACAAAGTGACCAGACCTGCTCGTGACACCAGCGCCTTGCTGAGCAGCAGGAAGGTGAGACTCGGACAGCTTCCGGAAGCCTGGCTTACTCCATCTGCCTAAATCCAAAATGCAAACTAAACATTAGCAGGTCAGAGAAAGCTGGCCAGAAATCCTCAGTGAAAGACGCTTGCCAAGATTTGCTCGGGGATCCTGGGGGGTTTGTCCAGTCTTGTCTCGTTTTATTTTTATGTAGCGAGTATGGGCTGGTGGAGCAGAGAAGTCGCTTCAGTTTCTTTCTGTGTTTTGCTGGCAGGGTGACCTGTACGTGGAGATTTCCTAAGTACAGATCGCCTTAGATAAACCTCAGCATCCGTGTGTACATTGGGGCACGTTCCTACTGTATGACCACATGCCTACTTATGACGTGTGGACCTATTTATTGTACAAGTCCACACATACCTCTGGTGGTCATCCAGGCTGCATCCGCTCCGTCCTACTTGAGCAGAGACAGCCAGAGCTGGGCTGCTGTGCCAGAAAAAGGAATGGGGGGGGGCTGGTGTCCTCATGTTTATTTTGTAATTTTATGTTACTCATGCTACCATTTAATGCCTACAAAGTAATTAGCATCTTGTTTGGATTTTACTGGGTTTTCAGAATTAGTCCTGGTGATTTTAGTTTCCTTTAGCCCTTGGCTGCTCTGTGTATGTGCCATAATCTCATTTGGGTTCAACTTGCACTCCTAGCAAAAAAGACGCTGGACTCTTCTGATTTGTGGTTAAGTGAAAAATTTTGAAAACTGAGAAGGTACCTTTACTAAACTCTTTAATGAAGAAACAACTGATTCAAAGAAAACCCAGGCAATAGCATGACATGTCTTGTTTGTTTTTGTCTGCTTCTTATTCCCGTTAGTCCAGAGTGGATCTCCTAGAACATGACGGAGCTGCTTGAATAAAAATTGTACTGTGTGGGGGAGGGTTACATGCGCTGAGGATAAGTCAGGATCAAGTAAGTGTTTTGGGGAGACTTCTTGTGAAGCTATAACTCAATTTTTCATATTGAAAGACATCACCTAGATAGAATCAGTAGAGACAGGATAAGATGAAGAAAAATGACACCAGAATTCCCAAAGAAAACAAAACCCAATTCCATACCCTGCCCATCAGCTCAAGCCGTTCATCTTCTCCATACTTCCATGTCATCGTATTTTATTTCAATTGAAAACCCACCAGGCGGGAATATTTCTTCTGAGCAATCTGGATAGCACCAGGGATCCAATCTGTTTAGTGGTTCTAAGCCCTGAGGCTCTTAATAAAAGTGAAGGAAAAGAAGCTCCAAGGGGTACTGGAATTAGGGGGATGCCACCAGATAGTTACCGGAGCAAACAGAATAGTAGTGGGACAAGAAAAATAGAAATACCATAGTAGTTGGGACAAAAAATATTACTTTACTCTGAATTACTAGATGACCAAGAGTTTTATATTTTTATCAAAGTATGTCATATGTTTTATGTGAAAACTATTAAGTTACACTGCAAATGTGAACCATATTAATTAACTAAATAAGTAGAAAAAACTGTACTCTTTTTCTTATTTTAAAAATAAGTTGAGAACACTAAAGGTAATTTTGAGGATTTAACTAAGCATGTATAGCACTTATTATGGTGCTTGATTCAGAGTAAATTTCTATCAAAACTAATATTTAGAAAGACTGCATTAGTACACAGACAAATAAAAAATACTGATTCAAATTGTAGACTTTCTACGTACATTAAATAAACTCAAGAGCTGGAAATGGTGGCACATGGCTGTAATCCCAGCAGTTAGGAGGCTGAAACAGGAGGATCACTGCGAGTTTGAGGCCAGAGCTACATGGTGAATTTAGGACCAGACTGAGCTACATACCGAGACCCTGTCTCAAAAATCAAAAACAAAAATAAAACAAACCTCAAATATTTAGGATGATTGTAAATTTATATGCTCACTATATACTCATTCTTCATGGAACTCATTTTGAGGAATTTTATGTAGTTCCTACTCAAAATATATCTTGTCTACCCAAAATGCCTCTTGATGAGATAGGTTAATAACCCTAAATCAACAGTAGAACAAAGGATAGAGAGGTGTAGGTAACAAGATATGGCACCGGGTATTTCTTTGAGGAGATAATGTTTAAACCAAGAAAGTTCTGACAGGAAGAAAACTTACAGACTGAAGAATCAGCACGTAGAAAACAGGATGCATTCCAGGAAGCAAAGTGGTAAAGCACGGTGAAGGAGCGGCTGCTGCGCGAGGGGTACAACCAAAGTGCCAAGATCTTAAAGCAGCGTGACTCCCGGACCGAGCCTTGCTGATTCTGACACATTTTTTTAATTAAAATTTTCATTTTACTTGGTTCATTCTAATAATTTTTACATGTACAGAACCTCAAATATTTTGAAAAGATGAATTTGGAGGCAAACGTGTATTTCGAGATGGCTGCAGATAACCTCTTCTGGTGGCGCAGGTGAGGGCCTCCTGGTTTCCAGCACCTCCGCATCCTGAGACGACCGGGGTTGTGTTTGTGTGCCCCAGAGACCACCCAGCCCAGACAGAGGGGCTGTGCAGCCGCGGGCCTGGCGAAGAACTGCTCCCCGCAGCAAACTTCCGGTCCTCACCCTGGCACCGAAATTTCTTCCTGCCCTCAGCTGGACCCTCTAGGCTTGAAAATCTTCCTCACTGGGACCAAATCCACACTGCCTCCTTCTGTGTTCTCGCGGCTGGCCAATCTTCAGCCCTTGCTGTGTGCTCCTCCAAAAGCTCCCCGGCGATCTTGGGAATGGCCTTTCCGGTCAGCCGCATCACAAATCAGTCCAAATCAGGAGGTGCATGTTTCAGCAGACTCACTGGCTGTAGATCTACACTGCATCTTCAAATCTAGCTTTTCAGAAATTATTCTGATAGCTGAGGTTAACATTTCTGATTTCCCATGTTGGGGAAGGGCTATGGCTGGCATCTCAGTGACACCAACAAAAACAGCCAGCCAGCCCCTGGCACCCTCTTCCGCCCTGTGTGCTTCCTGCCGCAGCCTCCGCCAGGATTCACCACCTTCTCCTTCTGCCTAAAGCTTTATATTTCTTGTACATAAATTCTCTTGAAAACACCTTGTCTCTTACATTAAAAATATAACTTGAACAAAATAATAAATTTGTTGTTATTTAGCCAAGGAAGGATGAAATCTAGGAATTGAATTTCTCCCTGACGCTGAGAAAGAAGCCTGCAGGCAGACAATAAAGAGTGTGAATAGTAGCTGGAAAGTAACTTTTCTGCCAGTCTTGTACTTTGAGGTCACATTCTCCTCTTCACACCCTCTCCTTAAGGATGGGTGGTTTCACAATTTCCTGAAGTATTGCCTTTCCGTGAGACAGTGAACTCTGCTGCCAAGCTTTGCTTTCTTCTTTCCCAATGGTTTCTCTACTTTCAGAACTTGTGGGCAAGACAGAGATCACTTTCCAGAAGGATGAGAAAAGTAGGAGCATAACACAGATTAGTGTGGGGCCCAGGGGCTTCAGGGGCAGAGTTCCTAAATTTCTGTGGTTAAAAATCTTGTTCCCTGCATATCATTGCCAAGGTATATAAAGGTTTTCAAATGGAAAGTTCTGGGATGCCTTTGGCTTTCAGAGTACTGTGTAGGTTACAGCGAATGGATGTTACCTTCTGGCCAAAGATTTTTCCCTAATGCTTTCACAAGGCCAGTATCTCTTCAACTGACTCCTTTTACAAATATAAAGCGCCGGACACAAAGGGCCAGCTACATAGATAGTTTATGAGGTCTGCAAGAAACTGTGGACCCCACGGGAACAGTACCGGCTGGGGCAGGTTGAAGATGGGCGGTGCGCCCTTTCCTAGACTTCTCTTCTCAGTCTTATTTATACTCCATAGCTAGTCCTGGCACAGAATTCATAGGACTAGAAATCTCATCTCCAGTAAAGAATGCTGAGTGTTTGTCAGAACACAGGCTTTTCTGACCTTCCCAACTAGAAGGCCTTTCCCAGGCTTATGTGAAGTTGCGCATGGCTGTAAGCTTGAGTTTCAGCCAGTAAAATCAGAGAACGTGCTGTGCTACTTCTGCACCATGGCTGTGCCTCTCCAACCTCCCTGCCCTTCTGCTGGCTGGATGTGAGTGATGGTGGGCGCTGTGGGGGAGGCTGGGGGAGGGCAGGCCCGCAGAAGGCGTCCCCCAGGGACCGAGTGCAGGAGCAACCAAAAGCTGGCAGAACTTGTTTTCACTTCCACATTGCTGTTTCTTTGTCCGAGCTTACCCTAACGCACTGAGAAGTTCCGCAGATCGGTGTAACAGTTTATGAAGGTCTCACTGAGCCTCGTATATTTGCTCAAGAATATTTTGTCCAGTTGAACAAACGCTGGTCCATCTGCGCAGAGGGCCCTCTTGTGAGACTCCAGTTCCTTTCATTCACAGTGCTCATGCTGGACTGTGCTTTTTTTTTTTTTTTTTTTTTGGTACCAAGAATCAAACTCAGGACCATGCGCTTGCCAGGCAGGTGTTTATGCCACTGAGCTAGATCCCTGGCTTTGCTTCTTATTTTTAAAGTTTATGTTTTACTTCCAGCTTTGTTTTTCTCATTTTTAATTTGTTTGGTTGTTTCAGTTGTTTAGCCTGTTTAGATCTATAGTGATCCAGTCCTATGAGGGAGACATTTGTGTGTCTTTTTCTTTGTTTTTTTTTGTTTTGTTTTTTTGAGACAGGGTCTCACTATGCAGTTCAGGCTGGCCTTGAGCTCACTTTGTAGCCCAGACTGGTCTCGAACTCGTAACAATCCTCCTGCGTCAGCCTCCGGAGTGCCGCGATTACAGGCATGCACCACCATGCCCGGCTTCTTTTTCTTTTAGACAGGTAACTTTATTGCTTTATGGTGCAGCTGGGAGATGTTATTCATGGAAGTGACAATTAAAAATATGTGTCTCACAAATCGAAAGTCAGACATACCCTTGTAGGAATGGTTATTATGGCCCAGAGTGACTGCCAGGCTCTTGAAAAGCCTTTTTCTTATTTTAAAGAGAATAAAAAACATTAAGAATGATACAGAATTTCAAAACAAGATGATAGGAAATCAACAATGGTTGTTATATTGTATATTGTTATCTTTAAAGTATTTGCTAAGATCATCAGATTACCAGATATAGGCATGGAAACTTGATCAAAAAAATTAAGCATTAACTATTCCTTTCAGTAAGCCAATAGAAATTAGTAGTACAATTATCTCAGCTATCTTGTGTATATGTATATATATATTTTTTTCCTTCCTCCTTTCTTTCTGTTTTCCTTTCCGTCATCCCAGTTGTTCCTTCCTTTTGAGCAATTACTTTTGGTTTCACAGTATCTATTGTACCTTTCAGATTTTATTCACTCTTTCAATTTCTTACACTAGGGAGACAATATGATGTTTACACATGTGGGTCTGATTTATTTCACTAATGAGTATGGTCTCTAGTTGCACCCATTTACCTATGAAAGCCTTGAGTTATCTTTCTTTATAGCTGAGTAGTACTCCATTGTATAAAAATACACATCTTTTTTATTCATTCCTCAGTTGATGGGTGTGTGTCTTTTCTAGGTATGGCCTCCTCAGCCCAAACCACAGTGGTAGGAAGTTCTAATTCTTGTCAATTGCCTAATTACTATCTTTTTTTGTGTGTTTGACTTGACGTATTTTAAAGGGTGAGAAAAAAGAAATGTGAGAACTACAAAACCCAAATCAGAATCTACTTTGACAGGAAGAAAACTTACAGGTTGAAGAATCAGCAAGAATTTAACTTTATTTAGCAGCAAAGGACATGGAAATGTCTTGCTGTAATTTCTTGGTTGCACTAGACCTTTTTTTTGCTTAGGACATGGTTGAAATTAATGAACATGCTACTAACAACAACTAAATAGTCAGAGCCATTTGTAGCTCATGCAACTTTATTTACTGTTCACACGAAGGTGTCCTATGTCAGAGCCACTGCCGCTGGGGAGGAGCAGCTGCTGCGGCCCAGGGCTGGTTCCTTGGGGAGGAGGTGAGAAGACAGTGGATGACCCTAGTGCTGCGCACAGGAATGTTGAGATCGCGATGATCAAGAAGCTCATTAAGAGCTTGGAGGGGGCCCTCAGCAATGGCACCAGAATGATATCACTGATCATCCCTCCCAAAGGCCAGATTTCACGAGTGGCAAAAATGTTAGCAGATGAGTTTGGAACTGCATCTAACGTTAAGTCACCAGTAACCACCTTTCAGTCCTGAGAGTCATCACATCTGTACAACAGAGACTCTATAACAAAGTACCTCCAAATGGTCCTGTGGTTTACCGTGAACAATTGTAACAGAAGAAGGAAAGGAAAAGAAAGTCAACTTTGACTCTGAGCCTTTCAAGCCAATTAATACATCATTGCATTTGTGTGACAACAAATTCCGCACAGAGGCTCTTACAGCACTATTTCCAGACGATAGTGAGTTTGGCATCATTGTAGTAGAAAGGAAATACAAGAGAGGTCCAGCACAAACTCCCTGTGGGTCTTCCAAAGAAACACAGCGGAGGACACCAGTCAGCCTTGCGTTTTGCCCCTTTAAGAATGGAAAAGCGACAACTATGTTTGGAAAGTAGCAGAGACTGCTGTACAGCTGTTTATTTCTAGGGACAAAGTGAAAGTGGCTGCTCTTGTTTTGGCAGGATCAGCTGACTTTAAGGCTGAACTAAGTCAGTCTCATATGTTTGATCAGAGGTTGCAACTGGAAGTTTTAAAGTTAGTTGGTACAGCATATGGTGGTGAAAATGGGTTCAACCAAGCTATTATCTACTGAAGTCCCCTGTGACGTGAAATTCATTCAAGAGAAGAAATAACAGGATGATACTTTGATGAAATGAGCCAGGACACAGGGAAGTACTGTTTTGGAATTAAAGATACACTAAACGCTTTGGAAATGGGAGCCATGGAGATTTTAATAGTCTATGAAAATCTGGATATAATGAGATATGTTATTCATTGCCAAGGAACAGAAGAGGAGAAAATTTTCTATTTAACTTCAGAACAAGAGAAGGATAAATCTCATTTCACAGAGAGCAAGACAGGACAGGAAAATGAGCTGGTTAAAAGCATGCCATTTTTGGGATGGTTTGCTAACAACTCTAAATCATTTGGAGCTACACTGGAAATTGTCACAAAAAAAAGTCACAAGAAGGATCACAACTTGTGAAAGGATTTGGTGGAATTGGAGGTATCCTGGGATACAGAGCAGATTGGGAATGGGATACCGAGGAGGAGATGATGGATTTTTTTTACCTTGATGACCACTAGTAGTTGACAAAATGTGCCTCACCCTCCAGCATCCACCCCAAGGAGCACACCCATGGTGGGATCCAAATAGATCCCTGCCTTACAACTGGCACGTTTCCAGGACTTAATCTAATCCGTGAGCATTGGGTACTGAAAAGAAAACTGAAATGAAACCAGCCCCAGCCCTACACTTTGGTTTGTCCTGGTGTCAGCACAGCAGCACACAGCTAAGTTCCTAAATGCCACTTTGGACTAATTTAAAAAAGAATCCCAGTTTTTACTTTTACTAGATGGTGAAATTTGTTGCTCTTGTATTTTATGAAAAAAAAAAAAGATTTTTTTAACCTTTATACATAGAAGCAAAAATAACTGCTGGAAACCTTCAAAAGTTAATAGAAGTGAGATCATTCTGGTTTGTTTCTGATTTTGATTAGAGAAAAATTAAATTGCTGTATTCGCAGTGACCCATTTACATGGCATTCTCGGCTTAGGCTGCGTCAGCAGAAATATATGTGGTGAAATGTGGAGCCGTTTCTCTCCTGGCCTCCGTTTGATGTTGAAAGGGGGAGCCAATAGGAAGCTCACTCCCTCACACCCACAGACTGTCAGCTGCAAGGGTGCAGACTGCCCTGCACTGCCGAGCTGACTCCTGGAGCACCGGGCCGAGGCACTGCTCGCTTCCAGCTGTCTGGCAGACACACTCGTGCCCAGCATCTGGGAGGCCTCTGTATCAGCACTTGCTCTGACAGGGGCCCGCATAACCTCAGCCCACTGAAAGACTGGTTTGGGATGGATACGAGGGGGCTTCTGTGCTATTGCTGGGACTGGGGGAAATAAGACATGCAATTTAAGTGGAAGCAAAAAAAAAAATTAAAATTATTTTATTTTGCTGGGGTATATCTTTGGTAAGAGCGAGGTGGTTGTGTTTTCTTGTATTGGGTAGCACAAGATTATGTGAATGTTTTGAGTTTTTCAAATGAACTACAAGGTTTTTCACCAGAACAACGGAGAAGACATGTATGACTGTGCATGTAATTATGAACCTCTGGTGGGGTTGGGGCATCTGTTTCAAACGTGGGATTTAAGAAGCACCTGTCACATAGAAATGTCGGGAGGAGGGTGGGAAGGGCAGGGGTGCGAAGGGATGGGACACAGCTTCTGGCACCATGGACTAAAACCACGTTGGGTCCAAAAGTTGACCTGAAAACCTGAAGCTTATGCTTCATAGCTGGGCTACAAGTCAGACCAGTTGATGTGCAAGGTCGTGGTGTGCTCGAGGTGGTGGCAGTGGACGAAGCGTGTAGGGTGTGCCCAGGGGTAGCAATGGAGAAGTATGTACCAAATGGACTTTGAAGGACCGAAGGTTTTTAAAGTCAGCTGGTATCAGCCCCACACTGGTGGGGTAGTGGGGTGTATTTGGTTTTCAAATTGGGTACTTTTAACACTTTAGGGCCTGACTGCTGTTCTTCACTGACTTAACTCAGTCACTCGTAGCTTTATTGGTCTGAACCAGCTCCTTGTTCCCAGGTTACAGACCTGCCTATCGTTCCTACTAGTAATCCTGTTTCACTTGAATGAAGGGAGTATGTCTTAAATGTAAAGCTCTGGTTCTTACACTGTACTCCAAGGTCCAAATTACTGTCTGTCAATGTGTAACCTGATGTTTCAACCCCCGTGAGAAGAGTTGATTCTTTGGTGTTCAACGGCGTGGGAGGTTTCACCAGAACCGGCTTTTGCTTTGGGCTCTGTTGTTTGTTTGCAGAACACCCAAGAGCAAGCAAACATGTTCCCTTCACAGCAGTACCCTAGGGTTTTGCCATTGTGAATGGGTCTGATATGATGCCACAAGACCAGAGAAATCGGACGTAAATTTTTGAATATGACTGTTGCTACGCACAATACATTTAGGGTATGCAATTCCTTTTGTAGTTTTTATTTTTAATATTTAAATTTGGAAATGATGCCAAATTTTTGTATTTCTTTAATCAGTGTGTTCTCTTCGGTGATATATATTGCATTATATATTGATGTGTGTATCAATATGTACTAATATATGTTATACATACACATCCAAGCACAGTAAGGGTTGAGACCACAGCCTTTGCTTTCTCTGTAGCCTCTGCAGAGAGCTCCCAAGCAGCAAAGTCTTGGCATTGTGATGTACAGAGATGGAGAAGAGTATTAAATCGTATTTAAGAATAAAAAATATTCACACTAAGCCTGGGAGATAATGTGCAGTGTGTGTTTCCAGTCTGGAATTTCATCTGAGGAAACCAAGACACAAAGTAAGTAAGCAATGTGCCCACAAAGCAGGGCCAGTAGCGTATGTGGCCCAAGTTCCATGTTTTTACATTGTGTAACACAATGACTGCCAACTTCCACGTGCACTTTTGCACACCTTGGCACCCTTTTTCTCTAAGGTGTCAGATGCGTGTGAGCTCATTTCCAAGGTTCCTTCAGCTTACATATTTTATGAATATATTCTTCATCTGCTTTCATATAAAAGAAGTTTGTCATTTTCCATTATGCCACAAGACTAGAATTTTTGTCTTCTGTTAATTTTGCCTTCACAATGGGGAAAATGATTCAAGTTTTATTTACTAAGACTCTCTTCTTTTTTCTTCATGTAATATTGATTCCATGCCCTTAAATACATTATGTCAGAACCTGTGAGTCTTCCCTTGAGATCCAGCCAGGAATGAAGTTAATCTCAGCCCATTACACTGCTAATGCTTATCTTCACCTCAGGATGTTTTCCAAAGTACTTATAAGTCATTATCCCTTGGAGGACCCAGCACTTCGCTGAGTTTCCACTTTGTTTAAATTTGGACAGTCATATAATTTATTATTTGCATCAGGTATGTTTAGTGGGGACGGAGTCTCCGTTAATAATTACACGTGGACACTGGCATATTAACAGAGTCTGCCCCAAACAAATAGGCACACTCGTGCTCCCAGTTAAAAGGCATTGCTTGCTGGGGACTCACCACTGTTATTTTCTGCTTTAGCTTCCAATTATTGCTTTTCACACTATTATCACACTGTAAGAGCACACTTACTTATGTGCTTTAAAAATATCTGCTCCTCTCATTAGACTTTTTGTTCCATAAGGCAGTACGTAATACCTAGTATAGCGTTTGCCACATAGTAAATGCTCAACAAATCACTGTTAGATGATGGATAAAGAAAGCTACTACTCAAAGGTAGTATTTTGTGGATACTCATGAACAGCTCAAAATAATAGGGCGGTGAAGGGAACGCCAGACATCATACTGTGGAGCAATTTCAGGCTGAAACACAGCAACGTTTAAAGTTTGGTATTTGGAGTCAGTTCCATCACTTTCCTCATCAAATAGCAGATTTTATGCTGAGAAATATTCAAGTGTTACTGACCTGACAAACTGAAACAGTAGGTGTCTTCGTTCCTTTTTTCTCTGTTGCTGAGACAAAACACCCAACGCCCAAAATGAAGGAAGGAAAGGTTTATTTAGCGCACAGTCCATACTTGGCTGGCTCAGAGACAGAGTGGCACATGGCCGAGGGCAAACGTTCACGGTGGAAGAACACAGCAAAAACAAGAGCGAAAGGGAGGAGCAGCGGAAAGCAGCCTCTTTCCCTCTCTCCCTCACATTGTAACCAGGCCTCCCCCACCCAGAGTGCGGGTAGCACTCACACAGCCTCCATGCCCTCCTCTTGCACAGGCTCAGGATGAATACAAAGTGAGCACTCCGGCTCCCTGCTGAGGCACGTAGTTAACCTTCTAAACTTCTCAAATTAACACAATAAACAACATCACAGAAGGGTAAGGGCGTGTCCTTTTCACCCCGAGAGTCAGAACTGCTGAGTCACTCAGCCAAACCTCCAGACTCCGGAAGGTTGACACAATGTATCAACCATAACAGTAGGGGATGCAAAGTGTCACAAAGGGCTTTGTCTTTCTGATTGCCCCTGGAACTCCCGCCAGGAGCAGGGATTTGGGTGCTGCTGGAAGGGTTCTGAGTTCTTGAGCGCTTCCATGTGACCAGCAGTGAAATTCTACTGCTTTACTACAATAGTCAGGATTTGGAGAACTCACGAATTAAACTCAGAAGAGAGTAAGTAACATACTGAAGTGACAGCTTTAAAATTTATAATGAAAATTAGGCCAAACCCATCATATAATTACAGCCATGGGCCAACAAAGTGAAAAGTGTTGAAAAGTGTGGAGTAGTGGCAAAGGCTGCTTAGGGATGGGCCAGGCTGGGTGGTTACACCCTCTCAGAGGTGCCAGAATCGAGGCTACCTGGGGCTGTAAGCAACATCAGGTCCTGGGAGCGTCACCTGCACAAGTACTCATGCACGCTCTTTGGAAACCCTTCCACTGTGCAGTGCCAGGTAAACACTGACATTTATAATTTTAATGAGTGATAAACTTTTTAAAATGTGAAATGAGATCCATGAAGAAACAAAAGGGAGCGGGGCAGTGTGAGAGATCCTGTCTGCTTCACAGAATGGGCCATAAATTTGAATCTGAGCTTCCAGTAGCTGGGACGGAGAGAGAAACTGATCAATTTTCCCTGCCTAGTTCACATTTATCATCTCCTCATGCCTGACATGTTACCAAATATCTGGGTAATTAAGTTATCTCGTGATTTTAAAGACTGTATCACTTTGGAAGATGTCTACCTTCTTCAGGCACAGATCTGTGTGTCATTTCCCAGGGTGAAACTTCTCAATAGCTAATCTCTACTTCACTCAGACATTTCGTGGCTGAGGCTGATTTCTGTTGTCTGCAAGGTGCGCCCCGTCTGAAAACTAGAGAGCCCTGTGTGCTGACTCCCCCCAAACTTAATTAATGATTATGACGATATGGTGTATTCTTTCATACATCAGCTTTGGAATATGTCAACCATTTTTTAAAGGACATGTGTTTCTCTCCTCTGCCACATAATCTTCTACTTTAGTTGCAGAAATACTTTGATTCATTTTTCACGTTCTTTGGCATGGTGCTGGAGTGGACTTCCTTCTGTGACTACTTAGATGTGTCCATCACGTCTTACAGCATGGGATGGGCCACAGGAAAACACCGCGTTGCTGCATTGTCGAGCTTCTCGCTGGTGGCTCCCTCCCCCACAGCTGAGGGTCACCACTGTGATGTGAGGCGTGTGTCACACTCCTCAGGTGGCTCCAGGTTGCGATGAACTTGAAAAGAACTGCTGCAGACAATACTATCTGGGTGAAGTCAGAATTTTGCCAGGACCTGGTGATGCTTCTGGTTCAATGAACTTGTTTTGGGAGCCATACTTATCTTACTGTGACCTAAACTATGTTTTAGAAGAGAATTATCTGAAATTCACATTTGTCCAGTCTTTAAGATAGTGAGTTTTATAGTTGTGCCGTACACACGCAGGGGACACCAGAGGAGTCTCGGAGAGCTAGCAGTGAAGCAGAGAGCTCCACAGTACAAGCACATTTTAAAAACATGACGATTTTATGTAGATGACATTTGCTAATTTCCCCAGCCGAGGATGGATGATAATCTTCATACTGCTCGGAGATTGCCTTCAATTAGGCATCTGATAATTCCTCCCCTCATTAGAGTTAATTAGCGTCAAGTACTAGATTGATAGAGATTTCTCAAATTTTGGCTAGAATTATATAGAAGAAATTATTCTGGAATTACAGAAAATCATGAAGAAATTATTTAGTGAATCATGACCAGCTCACAACTAAAACGTGTCCTTCTTTCTCCTCCTCTGGATTAGGTCTTGTTCATGTGGTCTTCTTTTCAGTCTGCAGCATACTCCTGTTGGGAGCAAGATGCAAAAAGCCTCTACTTATGAAAATATAACTAATTCATAGGCCCAAAGAGAGTTTTTGAAGAGGTTTAGTATCCCGATTTAATAAGTGATGAAATTATGTCTTGTGAAGGCTATAGCTTGAAATTAAAATAGTCACAACGTAAGCTTTTCAGTATTATTATGTGACTATAATAAACAGAGAGAGAGAATGAGAAAGGCGGGGTTCTAGCCCTAGGTCTCTTAGCTTCCATCAGATCCTTACAGGGTTTATAATTTTCAAAAGGTTGAGATGTAGCCCGGCGTGGTGGCGTACACCTGTACTCCCTGCACTCAGGAGGCTGAGGCAGTAGGAACACTGAGTTTCCAACCAGCCTGGGCTACGTAGTGAGTTCAGACGCCTGAACTACATTGTGAGTTCTTGTCTCAACAACACAAAAACAAAATAACAAAGAAAAGATTGAGATGTATTGTTTTTCTGGCCAGTTTGAATAAGACAAATACAATTAAAATAAAACCCAGAGGCTCACTTTACTAGTGATAGGGTAGGATATTTACTGTGTAAAGAAGAAACCACAGCATAGTCTTGGAAAGTAAACTTGCGGAGCATCACTGAGAACAATTAACTTTCTATTAGGAGGAGGTTAGACAATGCTGACTTTTTTTTTTTTTTTTTTTTGTGGTACTGGGGATCGAACTCAGGACCCTGCGCTTGCTAGGCAAGCGCTTATTCCACTGAGCTATATCCCCAGCCCCCTAGGAGGAGGTTAGAATAATTTTCCATAAAAACGTGAAGTACATTAGAGCAATTCATTTGTTGCAGGTATAAAGTCTGAGTTTCAGGTTACTCTTCATAGGAAATAAATTAGCACACTATTTTGAAAAGCAGAAAACAAGATAGCCTGTCTCCCTCAGCAAGCAGACTAAATGAAGACAACATTTGGGGTCCATTTGGTGATAAACATGAAATATATTTAATTTAAACTGAATCTTCTTACCACCGGGCTAATGTTCTCCAGTCTTTGTGTTTTTAATCAGTTATCAATCTTCAATCTTGTAATTTATGAAGGTTAGTGACTAGCCCAGTGTCAAAATATTTAAGTCTCAATGTTGCTCATGAAATAAGCGTAGTAGTTTGAGGAATATGGTCTTTACATAAAAACCATAAACTTAGATTGACTCAAAATATTTGGGATTTGTGTGTTGTCTCTTTCACTTCTAATAACCTCACAAGCTGGGAGAAAATCCTTTGATGATGTTGGCATTTTAGTCCCAGATCTGCCACCCTGAGGATTATTATTAACAGTTTAAAAGTGGGGTTGGCAAGGTGGCTCAGTGGTAGAGTGTGTGTCGTGCCGCAGGCACAAGGCCCAGGGTTTAACTTCTAGCACCAAAACAAAACAAACAAATAGAAAAACTAAAATAAAACAAAACAACCCCACCCTGTCTTCCACTGGCCTTGTTGCATTGCACTTCCTGCCCACTTCCCACACCTTCTGAGCACAGATAATGTCTCCATTCCAAGATCCTTCATTTGAGCACACTAAGCCGGGCATGGTGGCTGTCATGCCAGCCCTTGCGAGGCTGAGGCAGGAGGGTCACTGAGAGTTCAAGACTAGCCTGGGCTACAAAGTGAGCACAGGTCCAGGCTGAACTCAAGAGCAACAACCTGTCTCAAAAAAGACAAACAACAACCCAACATTTGAGCAAACCACAGAGCCCTTTTTGTGGGTTAGGCAAGGGTCCCAGGTTTAAGGACTAGGATATGCATATGGTCTTCTTACAACAGACGTGTTGGAACATTTTATAATGTTTGCACTACAATAAAGGTATCTCTAACTGTAGAAGTAATATAGGCACAAAAGTATATTCACGTATAAGAGACTATAGATGAATCTAAAGTCTGTCTTCCATCTTCTCCCTCATCTCGGTCTTCCCAGAAGCAACTCCTGTTGCTCATTTACTTGAGGAGATTTGCTACTTATGTGCCATACGCGTTTGTGGTAGCTAAAGAGGAACAATTTGTGTATAGTTTTCTGCTCTCTCTCTCTCGTCTCTCAAATGCTTTGGGGTTTTGATGTTTTTACACTGTTGGCTACAGATGAGCTCCCTCCCTAGTGATTACCACCACATTTAATCTTTCCCTCCTGGAACATGAATTTTATTTTACTTTTAATGGATAAGTAAAAATTGAACATATTTACCATGTGTGAGTTGTGATTCAAAACAAATGGTGAATATTTAAGTTTTAAAAATTTATTGAGTAAAAACACATTGCTATTAATCCTTTCTCACAAGTCTCCTGTCACTTTGAACACACTGCTGCTCTGGCCACTTTCGGGAGCAGTTCTGTGGGCCTCTCTCGCGGGTGTCTTCAGCTGTGCTGTCATCGCTGCCTGGACACACTGATCTGTTAAGACGTCTGCCTCTCCCGCTCATGCTGACTTTGGGGCAGAGCCAGAAGTGACCGGGCGTGGACTGGTGCGGAGGGAGGATGCAGATGCCACTGATGTTCTCCGCAGTCTGCCTTTCTGTTGGGCAGCATTTGGCAGCAGCAGATCCATATTTTGGATCACAGCTCTAAAGACACCAGAGAAGACTCCAGAGCTGCTCCAGAACACGGCAAGAATGATGTCACGCGTGTGCTTGAATATTCTGAGGGTGACTAATCGCAGTGTTTTTTACTGTAATCAGTTTTTAAAACATTCAACCATATAATTTGGTCAGCATTTGTTCGACATGTTTTAAAATATGTATACATTGTGAAAGGCCTCAGTCAAGTTAACTAATATATGCACATACTTAACATTTTTTGTGGTGGAAATACTTAAAATCTATTCTTTTATCTATTTTCAAATATTAGGTATGTTATTAACAGTAGTCACCACCTTGTATAATAACTCTCCTGAACTTACTCTTCTTGTGTAATTGAAATTTTGTAGCCTCCGCTCAACTTCCTTCTGTCCCTAGCCCCCATTTTGTTTTTACTTTATTTCTATGAGTCCAGTGTTTTGAGGTTCTGCACATAAGCGAGGTCATGTGCTATCTGTCTTTATATGCCTGGCTTACCTCACTTAACATAATGTACCTGGACCAGGCCTTACTGCTCCATTTTTGGGGTCTTACATGAAGATCTCAGTAAAGTTTAATAGGTATTTCTGACATAATTATAGGTTTGCTATCAGGTATTTATAGTTGTTGATATGGAGAACATAATTACTTTTTCTGTTACCTTTTCTAATGGATTATTATTATTATTATTATTATTTTTTTTTTTGCGGTACTGGGGATTGAACTCAGGACCTTGTGCTTGCCAGGCAGGCACTTATTCCACTGAGCTATATCCCCAGCCCCTCTAATGGATTATTAACAGGATGATAAGAAACCTTTTTTGTGTGTGGAGCTAGAAGTTAAACCCAGAGCCTTCCCAAGGGGCTATATTCCCAGCCCCTTATTGTGAGATAGGATCTCACTAAGTTGCCCAGACTGGGCTCAAACTTCCTCTCCTCCTGCCTCAGCCTCCCAGAGTACTAGAATTACAGGCATGGACCACCATGCCTGGTTAGAAAAGCTATTTTTTATATTGCTCATAATACATATATGTATTATATATGTATGTACACATATATATAATAGCTGTCTTGATGACTTACCAACTTACTTTAAAGTGTTATATAGCATCAGTGAATTTAGTTGAAAATGATGAGAATTTTACTGCTAACCATTCCTTGCAAGAATTATATTTTTTAGTGGATACATTTAAGACTATAAAATTACTCTGAGTGGCATCATGGCTGCATCTCTCAGGTTTTCATATATCGTAACTGATCACTGTTCAATTCTAAAGATTGTAGTCTGCTTTTCTTCTTGCAGTAGGAATAACACAAGCACACCCTCTTAACAAATCCAAAGTATGCAGTAGGTATTATTAATAATAAATGCAGTGTTGTATAATGTGTCTTTAGAATGTAGTCATCTTTCATAACTGAAATTTATGCCTGTTGAACATCAACATATCACTTCTCCTTTTCCTCAAACCCCGGCAACCACAATTCTGCATTAGTCTGACCATTTTAGCCCCCTCCCGGTGTGGAATTGTGCAGTGCATGCACTTAGCATTCTGTTCTTAGGGTTCATCCATCTTGTCTCATATGGCAGGATTTCCTTTTTATAGCTGAACAATAATCCATTGGATGTATAAGTTAGATTTTTTTCACACATTCATTTTAAAAATAATTTTAAGGTCCAAAGGATTGGGGAAAATGTTGAGTACTTGGTAGTGACGCAGTTCAAGATATAAAAATATTAAGTAGAAGACAAATTGCATGCCTTCCTAAGCGTACCATCATTGGACTCTTTGTCCTTTCGTCTGCTGATGGATACTTATGTTGGGTTTTCCTGGGGGCTATGGCAGCTACTGTTCTAGTGAAAGGGGGGCACTTATATTTCTGTAACCCTTGATTTCTATTCTTTGGATAAATGCTCACAAGTGGAATTTCTAGATCATATTTCACTCTACTTTAAATTTTGTGAGGAACCTCTATGTTGCGTGACCACGGGAGTTTACATTCCCACTGCCAACATATAAGGACCTCAGTTTCTCCACATTCTCACCATACTGGTTATTGTGTCTTGCTCTTGGCCAGTGGCCATGTTAACTGGTGTGGAGTGGTATCTTGGTGTGGTTTTGGTGTACATTTCCCCGAAGGTTAGTGATGCTGAGCATCTTTTATACAGTGGTTGGGCATGCATATGTCTTCTTTGGAAAAATGTCACTCACCTCCTTTGCTCATTCTGAAAGTGGGTTACTTGGCTTTTTAGATATTGGGTTACAGGAATTGCTTTGGATACTGGTCCTTTATCAGATGTGCAGCTGGTAAATATTCCTCCTGTTCTGCAGGCAGCCTTTTCATCCTGTTGTTTCTTATGCAGAGCAGATGATTCGTCTTTGCCATAGTCTGTTTTTCAACATACTTTTGACAAATCATTTGAAGTTTGGTACAATCAGTGCTTCGCATCATTTCCCAGCATGTCACAAACTGTTCATCCCCCGTTCTATGACTTCAAGTGCTTTTGCCTTGAAAGAACTGTGGCCACCTGTTGAAATCAGGCCCATTCCTGAAACCCTTCTTAGCTGCTGCCTCACTGCTGACAGGTGAGATCTCCAGCCACCTCTGGTCTCCGTCTGCGGCAATAGCTGGCCAGAAGCTGTGTTAGCTCCTGCATCAGGCGTAGATACCCTATTATACAGTCCTGTACCGTCTCCTACATTATAACACAGACTGTAACTTATCTTAGAATAAGAAGTTTAAAAATTTAAAATGTGACTGGCTGTTCCTCTTACCCAAAGCAATTCATGAGAGGATGAAGCTTCTTCATATTATACATAGCTTTGAGACTTTTTGAAACCCTGAAAAAATGACAGTCTTGCTTCTAATGATCATCTTACTTTAATATTTATTTTAGCTGAAAGTGTGTGTGTGTATATCTCCAAGAAATCAGTGACTCATGTTTTTGTGGTTCTAGGAATGAACCCCAGGCCCTGTACATGCTACGCCATTGCGCTGTCCCTGAGCTTCTAGTGGGTTCCATGTTCAAGGTCTTCGACAAAACCTGTACTCGGGTAAGCCGCCAGTGCTGCATAGATGTGGTGAACCTCGTTAGTCTCTTGTTGTACCCTAGAAAGAAATGGTGGTGGGTACGAGAAAAAGACAAGAGACAAGAGCTGGGGTCAGGTGGAGGTCTCCTCTGCTGAGCAGAGAAGGGGAACTGCCCCAAACAGTAGAGCATTTATTTATACCCCCAGAGAAGTTGGTTAATTTCCACTTTGTTGCCCAGCAATCAGTTAACAAGCTACAAGGGCTTGTTTACCTGCTGGGAGGAGCTCCAGTGTTCTTGGGCTGGCTTCGTCCTGCACATGTAATTACTCCCCAGCATCAGCGGCTCCCAATATATAGTTGGGGTCCTAACTTCCGTGAGTGCTGATATTCCAGAAAGAAGCCCAAACAATTTCTGGGATTTGGACTTCCTGTGGTCGGTCACAGAGGTTTCTTCAGAGAGGAAACTTAAAGGCTTGTTAACTATTGTGTGAAAAATCACTTTCAGCAGTACATTTGATTACATCCCTCTACCTTAAGAATTAAATATTTTTCTTAAAGAATGTAATCAATGTTGAGATGCTTTTAATGCACAACTCATAGTTATTTTAGCATAGTATACTAAAAATAACTTGCCTTGACCCCAGAAAATACTGTTTTTGAGGAACACAAGATACTCATCTTTGATTCTGTGTTTTTTTTTCTCCTAGTATATAGATGAAAATAATTTCAAAGTGGCTGCTTAGATTCCCCAAAGTCTCTGAGAAAAAAATAAAATGTTCTTTTCCCAGGCCACAGTGTAGTGAAATAAATTAGTATAATGATTTATGTTTACTGTTTTAGTCAATTCTGAAAGAGATTATAGAGACAAAATGACAAACTGCCTGAGCGGTAAACTTAAATCATGTCAGCCAATCTTTAGTTTTTCCTCACCCTAATTGCTCCTCCCGTTCATTTATCTTCCCCAGCAATCTTTGGAAGAAATACTAGTTCAATCAGTGCATGTGCAAACCACACGAGATGAAAAAGTTTAGTCTAATTTGTCTCACTAAATTGTAATGCCTCTAGTAAACAAATCTTGGTTTGAAAGAGGACTAAGGAAATTTAAACGATTGTGAGTACCAAAAGCTATTTGCATTTTAAAAGATACCATTTATACGCAGGTTTTCTCTCCTCCTTCTTACTGCATCCTTCTTTCCTTATCTTTGAAGATGTGTCTTATTTCCAGATGAGAATCCAGCACTGCATGCAGTATTTTTATTCACACAGTTCAGAAACTGTTCAGTACAAAAGTGGAAGGTACAAACATTTTCAGTGTAGAAGCCCAGCAGCACTGCACTCTGACAGAGGTCTGGGAAAAGTGACTTTCAGGGATACTAAGACGTAATAGTTTAAAATGGAAGACAAAAGCTTTGCCCACATGAATTTTTTAAGCACATGAGCTCATAGGAGATGAGGGCAGTGCTAAAAGTGTGCTCTTTGTTTCAACAGTAAACTTCATAATGAGCCTACTATGTAGTACTGTGCTGAGTTGTGGCTACATTCCTTTTTTTTTTTGGTGGTACTGGGGATCAAACTCAGGACCTTGAGCTTGCCAGGCAAGCGCTTATTCCACTGAGCTATATCCCCAACCCTACATTGATTTTTATTTAGGGGGCACCTGTTATTAAGCTGCTTTTGCTTTTATACAAGAAATGTAATCTCCATATTAGAAAACATATTAAACCAGGGTGATGGTGGTTAAAATCTTTTAATTATTTTTTTTCCTCTGAACCCAGAACAAGTTGGGCTTCTCTATTTTTTATTTCTCTCTTCAGCTATCCAAGAAGGTTCTGCATCTGAGCTGCTGAATGATGCCAGAGACAAGCTGGCTGGCCTTGTCAACAGCTTTGGGGGCACAATTAGTAGATGTGGCAGGAGGCCTCTGTCGTTCTTGCTTGAATAAGAGGAAGACAGTCTCTAAAGGCTTTGGGGTCTGGGAAGTCGCAGCACTCACTTAGTGCCTACCAGGAGGCATCTGATGCAATTCCTTGGGAGTCTCAGGAAAGGGCCTCTTATCAGGCTGGATTTAGCAGCATCTGTCAGAGCCAAGATGGATTCTCGTGCTTGTCAAAAAGCATTAGAATGAAGGGATCTTAGAAACCATCTCTAAAAGGAGAGACTTGAATATAAAGGAAACACTGTGATCCAGAAAGGTTAAAGGCTGTGTTTACGTCATAATGGTAAATAAGGTGAGAGCTGAGATAGGGACTTGGGTCTCTAAAACTGAAAGGACTGGCTGCAGACTCCTCAGAGACACCTTGTGGCCAGAATAATGATGCAACCTGGAGGCACATTTATGGAAAAGCAGCTTTAAAACATCAAAGGGAGCTCTGCTCTTCTGTGGTGAGAAGAGTCGCTTCTCCACTCCCACGTGCAGACACAGGCTATGAGCATGTGTGCTTTGAGTGTTCTCTTTTAGAGGAGTAGCGGCAGTTACTTAATCACTGTGTACGAATCACTATACCAGGAGCTTTGGAGAAATAGAGAACATTGCGGCATGACTCAGGAGCTTATTGTCAGCCGGGCGTGGTGGCATACCTTGTAATGCCAGCTCTTGGGGGGCTGAGGCAGGAGGATCATCACGAGTTCAAGGCCAGCCTGGGCTACATATCAAGACCCTGTCTCAAAGTACAAAAAAAGCAGCTTATTGTCAAGTGGACGGCATGGGTGTGTAAGTGACTATCCAGAGTGCGCTATCTACTGGTAACATAGCCAGACTGAGATGACATAATTCAGGCGACACTGACAGTTGAGTTACAGGAGTGCTTGCTTCCCCCCCCAACTCAGAGGAAAAGAGAATGTGCAATCTGTATGGACAGAATAGATGGATCCATTGCTTTCTTATGTTTTACAGTATAAGTGGCTAGTTGGTACGCCATGTAGTAGCGCTGCTCCTCCTTTGTGGGAACCGGCTGGCAGTGCGGTTTACGGGACGGCTCTAGCTCTGACTCCACTACCTGTGTCATAGCTCAGGTGTCCGCCCCCGCAGTCCTGTAGTGAAGTGTTGCGGTCCCCACCTCACTGCAGCCATGCTTTTCTTCACCCACTGCTGAAGCACATTACAGAGAACTGAGAGCAAATGGCTCATTTCAGCCAGAGAAGGGAAGAACTTTCACAAAGAACGCAGCAGCACACAGCTTCCATGCTGGCCCATGGTGGTCAGAAAAAAGAAGGACCAAGAGAACGGCATGGCACCCAGGGCACCGACACTGTTACTGACCATGTGCTGCGTATTACCACACTCCCTACTAAGACCCCTATACCAGTGAGGCATCTGCTACCTGAACATACAGGTGCGTAAAGATGGATTTGAACCTTTTCCTTTTGGAAGCTGGGGCAGGTGAGGCATTCATAAGGGATAGGTTGGAGTTAGAATCCGCATTTCTATGCGAGTCATGGACTTCCTGTGGGACAGGCCAGGCTGGAAGGAGAAGGGAAATGGGGGCTGGAATCCTCATACACGCAAAATACATCACTGAGGCCCACACAGACAGTGATTGTTGCTTGTTTGCTGTTTTAGAGTGTTTCTGTTAAAGGACTACAACTTGAATATTTAATAGGGAATGCTATCTTTTATTAAAAACTCTATCATCAACAACAAAATAAACAAAACAACAAAAAAATTAAGTAAGAAAAAGATCCTAGAGCAAAGCATTCTGGTCTCAGACAATAGCCAGATTCTGTTTGGTTAAGAATATTGTTTTGTCATTAAGAAATTAACGAGGAAAGATAGGAGAATCTTCACTTCTGTGGAGGACATAACCCATGCCACATCCCTGAATTCTTATTGCTTTCCTGTTACACTCATTTATCACCGCCATCTCTGCTTGTCAGGCTTACGTGAGGTAAAACATCAAAAAGCACAGTCCTCTTAAGCCCATGAGAAAATGGAGAAGTTGTGTGTGATTCTCGAAAGTTATCACCATCAAACAGAAGTTGTGTCAGCTCTCTCATGTGGCAGGAGTTCATGAAGCCAAAGAAAAGAGTAGCTATATTTTTAAAAAATGAGATAAATTTCCTCCTTTTCTGGAGTTCTTTTCACGACTGTTCTTTTAAACTCACTTTGAACCAAACTGCTTGGCCATAGTTTAATGAATGAAAGGGTTTAAGGGAAAAATATGTTGTTGAAAATTTAAAGTGTTATTTATTTCCATTATTTTACCTAGGATCTCATACCCTATCTGCCTCTAACACTAGACTGGGGAGGGTCTGGGGACTTCCTGTTAGGAAGGAGGGAGACACAGGATTGGGAGGTATGGTACGAGTTGGATTCACTGTTATATAATTTCAAAGCCTGAAGCCAAGCCCAGGGTAAATGAATTTCACAGAAACCAGTAAGTTCTTAGATGGTTTTATTGGCCTTTTTTGCAGGGACACTTACCTAAGATTATCTGTACACATCCAGATGCATCCATGTCCAGAGGAAATCGGCAGCCACATGTGAGCTCTTGCTAGCAAAAGAACACTCTGTAGCACTGCACAGGAAGTGCACAGATGTCCCAGAGCCATCCCCACCTGAGGCTCCAAGCAGAAATTACCTTCTTGGCAAGAGCTGTAACACCTCTGCTCTCCTTGGTCTATGGAGGAGCTCTCTTGCTGTGGGAGGCACGGAGGTGGACAGGGCCTTGCAGACAGAGGGCTGGCACTGGGCAGCAGCACAGGCCACCAGCGGGCGCAGGCATGTTGGAGAAAGCCCTCCCTCTACTTGGGGACAGACAGCTTCTGCAAGAGCTGAGACCCAGTCTTACTTAGGTGCATGAGAAGGGAGATCTAGGACATGGAAGGTGGGGACCAAGTGTCTTGGTTACTTTTCTCGTTGCTGAGACAAAATACCCAACACCCAAAATGAAGGAAGTAAAGGTTTATTTAGCTTACAGTTTGTGGAAGTTTTAGTCCTTACATGGCTGGTTCTGAGGCAGAATGGCACATGGCAGAGAGCAAACTGTTCACGGCAGCAGAGCACAGCAAATACCGCAAGCAAAAAGGGCGGAATGGCTACAAGCAGCCTCCTTTTCTCCTCTACATTGTAAACAGATTACCCCCGCCCAGGGGGCGTGTGCCTCTCATATAACCTCCATGTTCTCCTCTTCCACAGGCTCAGGATGTTTACAAAGCACCCTGGCTTCCTCCTGAATCACACAGTTAACTTTTAAAGCTTTCCAAATTAACATAAACAACATCCCACAAGGGTAAGGGCATATCCTGTTTACCCCAAGATTTACAACTGTTGAGTTACTTAGTTAAACCTCTAGACTCCCCAAGTTGACACAATGTATCAACCATAACACCAAGCACTGGAGGACCGGTAGGAAGGCCGGGACTCAACCAGAACCATCCACTTCATCACATTAGGCAAAGGGTAAGCTGCAGGTGCTTTAATGGGAAGGGAAGGGAATCTGACAGCGCCATCTACACTGTTTTCAGAGCATGGGGTCTGTACCCACCAACCGTGAAGCTTGATGTCTCTTGCATGGCCTCAGGAGGACCAGGAACTTCTGAAGGTGCTTGAGTAATTTGTGATATTGTTGTATACATATATATATCTGCATTTTTTCCCTGGAGGAAAGAATCCTCAAATGTATCCAGAATTCAAAAAAATTGAGCATTGTTTCAATACATATTACATATATTCATACATATTTTATACAGTACATACAAATACATATCGAATATATAAATACATATATAATGTGTGTGTACATTGCTTTTATGCAGAGGTTAGTCATAACTCAGTACATCATTTTTAGCACATATTTTGTTGATTTGATTTTCACAAAGACTTGACTTCAGGGGTCCTTGAAAGTTTTGCCATATTGCTAGATGAAGAAGGGCAGATCTGCCCTTGTTAGGGACACCAGCAATTTGATTCTGACTCTGTATGAGACTAGGCAAGCAACCTCTCTCCTGAGCTTCCCTGAAGAAGTTTTGTTTTGTCTGAGTAGACAACTGCTACTGGGAGAGGCTGCCAACTTAGACACCTATGGGTGACATGCAGAAGAGCGCGAGTGGGCGAGGCATGAAATAACAGGGATGCGTGCTCCAGCTCTCAGGGACAGTAGAGGAGCTGTGGGGCATCCACCAGGGCTGGCCATTACTCAGCGCCAGCTTCACTTGCGAAGTGGACTCCATATCCAGTGTTGCCAGATTGTACAGGTTTTCAACAGGATCCAGAATTCTGAGTTTTTACACAAATATTTCTGTCCAGAAATAGGAAATGTTAAGAATACCTAGAAAAACGTACCATCAGATGTTTGGATCTTTATCTAGTTGACTCATGATAGCATGGGGTAACACAGATGAAATACTTCTCACCTTCTAAAATCTAAGATTTATACAAGTCTAAAGTTATTTTAAGTTAAAATGACAATATGTAAAAGTGGGCAGGCAGTTGGAAATTCATTTCTATTTGGAGAAGTAGTTGACTCTATAATTTGCTTGGCAGAAGGAGCCCAAGAAGAGATTTTCTTCAGGTTTTGGAGACTTGAACTTGACCCAAACTGTCTGCAGAGGATCTACATAACCCATCATGTTAGTAAATCGAGAGTATTTGTTAATTTTAGAAATCTGGTGTACTGGGAGAAGAAATGAGGCAGCCCTCTGTTTCTTCTGCAAGGTGGAAAGAGGGTCTAGGAAGCCAGTGCAGCAGAGATACAGATGGACAGAGGGCCCTGGAAAGGAGGAAAGTGTGCGTGGCTCGCATGTGCAAGAGGGGATCTTCTGTGAAACACAGAAGTTCATTTTCTAGTCTCGCTGGCACACACAACAAGTGTAGAGGCTTAGCTATGTCAAATCTGACACGCTTGCCCAGAGACACACCCTCGCCCAAGCCTCTATCTGAGGAGCTGTGTTGGAGAGGGAGTGCAGAGGGTGGAAGGTTTGGATTTAGTTCTCATGGAATTTCAAAGCTTGCAAAAGGAACCATTTCAGAGTTGCCTAACTGGTAATCCCTTTACCTTAACTCCTGCTCTTACCATTGAAAAGTCATCAGAATGCCCAATGTGAAGATTGTGCCTAGCAAAATGACACTTTTTGTGATTTTCATGGACCACTGTGAAATAATGCATATATTTATTTTCAAATTATTTAAAAAGCTCATTATCATCGATTTTAGCTGCTTCACAAGCAAAATTAACTGAAATCTAGAAATTTTTATTTTGCTTACCACTATAAAATTACACATTTTAATTGCAAAGTCCAATTTTGGTTTTAAGTTTTCACACATTTCTTTCTGCCCTATCAAGATGTTGTACCCAGGCAATGTGTTTCTAGTGGTCAGTAAGGCTCATATCTCATTTTATCCCAGTAGTTACTAGAAAAGAAATTATCATTTATTTTGTGTTCATTTTATAGGAAATGGCTCAGAATGTATATTTCTCAATCTAAAATTAAGAGGAGAGTTTTTTCTACCAGTGTCGGGATTTATGTTTTCCCTCTTCTTTTCCTGCATTTTAGCAGTTGTTAAGACTTTCAAAACATCTTTCACTGTTTCTCTTTGTTGATTTGAAACTTTAAAAAACATCTATGTTGTTTTAGTAGTCCCTTTTTAAACGTTCATGTTTTCATAAGAAACATGAAGCTATGCAGGGTGTGCAGCCTCTTCCCACTATACCGTGGAATGTAACAGGTTCTAAACATCATCACACAGCCTCAAAGAAAATTTCATATTTTTTCTAGAGCTTAGTTTTACTCTATTTTATACCTACTTAGTTTTACTCTTTTATTAGTTTTGGCTTATTTTTGTAATGAATAATATTTTTTTGAGACAGAGTCTTGCTACGTAGCTCAGGCTGGCCTTGAACTCGCTATGTAGCTCAGTATATCAGTTTTGCTACCATTTCTATGCTTCAAAGCCAAGGAAAGGTATAAACATAAGGGGTCATCTCCATAGGCATTTAATTTAACTTTTCATTATACATTTTAACATTTGACACAACTCCAAGTAATTAAGATTCTCAAGATAAATGGTAAAATGTTTCATCCAGAAATACTGACTTCTATAAAACACAACTAAGAGATGATGAAGAAACTAGAATTTAAAATTTCACTCATCTTATGCCTCGTTATGAATTTCTACATTCTTGTATCACATCACCAGTGAAGCACAGTTGGGCGCCCACAAATGCCTTCAGAGATCTGGAAACAAAAGGTTTAATCTTCAGTGATATTGCATAAAAAATGTAATGTAACTTAGACATACAGGCTATGCATTATAAAGCAGCATTTAATATGGAAAAAAGTTCCCTTTCCTTAAAACTTTTTTAGAGATACAAAATTGCTCATTAATTAAGAGTCAAAGTTTTAAGCCACAGCTAATTAAACCGATGCTGTTATTGAGAAAGATTGCAGATTCAGATGCATTGATTCCCACAAAGTAGCAGCCATTATTACACTGAATCCAAACCTTCTGGGAAGGCAAAACACAAACCTAGAACTTAAATAAGATTCAGAGTTGTTCTAAAAATGGTGTAAGTCAATATTTAATCAATCAGAACAAATCTGTTTTTGTATAAAAATTTAAACACACAAAATGAACACCTTGAGACACTTTTGGAATATATAAGGCAAAGAATTTCCAAACAAACACAGCTGTAGCTTGTGAGTAAAGCCCTCCGCTGTTGTGGGCTGCAGAATGGCTGCCCAGTATAGAGGCAGCACGATGGGGCCATAGATCACCGTAATAACATTTGCAATAAACAATCACAGAACAAAGCAGACATCTACAAGAATCCCACGAGGAATTTATGTTATCCATAATTTTTCTTTACATTTGAGAAACTATGGCAGGAAAGGCCATTACATTCAATGGCACCAATTAATTTCTGCAACTTTTAATGACATCTTTCTGAGTAAAAACCTCACATAATGCTCTGAGCACATGATTGATAGCAGTTTAGGTTTGATTTGTACTGAATTCCTGATTTTTTTTAGTATTTTTAAAGAGTCCCTCTGCAGCCAATCAAGCAATCAACATGAAATACTCAGATTCTCTCTTGAAAAGTACAAGAAAACAGAAAAGACAATGTGGCTTCCTTCACTGGCCGACAGACAATTGGTGATGTTATTTAAGTAGTTTTCTGGATGATAGATTACAGAGATATTTATTCCAAGAGAAAATGACAGTCAGAGGAAACCACTTAACTTTGGTTCTATTTGGGATGTCACACTATAACATTCCCCTTAAATGTGGGTTTGTGATACACAATGTGCCTTTATTGACTTTCCTAGGCTTTAGCAAAAACAGTACTTCTCCATGTCCTAGAAAATATGCCAAGTTAATAATATCAATGAAAAGATTTAAACTGAACAGGTGGGACCACACAAGAACTCACGTGTGTTTTTAGTGGGCATGATAGGGAAGTGAATATGATTAACATGGGGCTTGGTTAAGTCTCCTCACTGGGAAACGTGGCCTGGGAAGGAAGGTGTGTGGCATGCATGTGATATCCTAGAAAACAAAACGGCCCAGCAGAGACCCAATTCTACCCAGAACCAGTTGTCAGGGTGGCCATGGTGAGGACAAACTCTCTAGGAGACAATGACTTTCACCCACCCCATAAATATTTATTGAGGGTCCATTATAGTCCAACGACTGTACTACATTCTCATCCTTACGGAATTCAGGCCAGTGAGGGCAGGTGTGGATAGGCAAGTGGCTTGCACAGGACACAAAAGGGTTGTAGAGTTGAGATTATCCAGCTCACTCCCAGATCCTTCTTTGTAAACAGTGTTTTAGTTCGTATGAAAATAGCTCAAATAAAAGAATGATGGATTTCATGAATTAGTGAATTAAAGTGAACGCTAGTGAAAAATTTTATTAATTTATGATTGAGCTACTTCGGCACTATTTCAACCTAGATTTTAATCATATCACAACCATATTTCTAGGCCAATGGGACTCTAGTTGCTAGCAGGCTTGTGTTCATAGTTTAACAAGAATCAGTGCTCGATAGTTGAGAAATGAAATACACCTTTGCCTTTAAGTTTCTACAACTCTCCTAGAATTAAACAAGGTTCCAGTTTTAACCAATTTCAGGCTATCCAGAAATTACACAAACCCCATGACCTGTCCAGCAAATCGGGTTTCAGATGTCTAAGAGCTAGCTGAGACATGACACAATGCAGACCTTTTTTTACCTGTCAAACAAATGTCATAAAGCTGTTGTGTGGTTTTATGGGAGAGGAAGAAATGGGCAATGTTTGGATGCACTCATTTAATAGAATTTCTTTATCAGTTCACAGAAAACTCCACGAAGTGGAGTAATTTTTCTGGATGGTGGCATCCATTTCTTACATTAACTACATTTTTTAACTTATAAGGCTGCTACTTCATTCTTCAACTTCTCAAACGCTGTCCTTGTAGTTAACTACCGAGGATTATTGCATGTTAAAGGGAACCTGAGAGTTGGGAGTGACCTCAGAGATAAGAAACTCTAGTCTCATCATTTTACAAGTCTAAAAATTAAAACTTTGGAAGTCAAATGACTTTCCCAAGACCGTTAGTGTGGGGAATCAGGACAGAGCCCTGGAAAGGAGACACCTGATAGAATCAGCAGTGTTCCTTGGTCACAGTTTTAAACGTCAAAATTAGTGTAAACAAGAAATAGAGACCTGCATCTGCTTTCCATAGAACATTCTGTGAGCTTACCGGAGTATTCTTTTCCCCCTTAGGAATCACAGACTAAACCTTGCCCAGAAAGATCCAAGATCAGACTTCAAGTTATTACCCAAGGATGATTCTTAACTGTCCAGCTGGTTGTTGTCATTCTCCTTAGCCAAGGGTGGAGAGGTTACGAATGACCATCTGTCCTTTTCCCCTTAAGCCAAACTATGCCCACTGTATTTGACTAGCTGATTTCCTTATTCAAATACAGCAAACATACTGGGTGTGGAGGGAAGGTTAAGAAGGTCAAAGGACAAAGAAAAGAGCTGAAATGGATGTGGAGAATAGGAAAGGATGAGAAGTTTAATCTCAGTGTATCAGGGAAATCCTATTTCCACACCAAGGGGTCTTAGAAAAAAACCGAAAAACAGAAGTGTTGACAAGGAGGAAGAAATGGGACCCTTGCACACTGGTAGTAGGGATGTAAAATTGTACAGCCAGTGTATAAAATGGTATAAATTCTTCAAACAATCAAACAGAATTGTGATGTGGTCCAGCAGTTCTATTTCTGGATGTACACCCAGAAGAAGTGAAATGAAGGACTCATGTTTATGCACCCAGGGCTATGCTAATTGCTTTATGTATGAGGAATCAAACTCAGGACCTTGTGCTTATGCCACTGAGCTATACCCCTGGCCCACACCCAGGTCAATAGCAGCATTATTTACTAGGGCTGAGAAATACAGGCCACCCCCTTGTTTACTGACAGGTATACCCACACAATGGAATATTATTTAGCCATAAATAGGAAAATTTGACACATGTTGCAATATGAATCAACCTCAAAAACATTATGCTAATGAAATAAGTGAGTCACAAAAAGACACACGATTCCACTTACGTGGTACAGTTAGAGCAGTCAAATTCACAGGGACAGAAAGTAGAGGGGTGGTTGAGAGAGGCTGGATGGAGGAAGTGATTGCTTTATGGGGACAGAATTTCATCTGGTTAAGAGAAAAAATGAGTGGGGTTGGAAGGCGATGAAAGTGGCACAGCAGTGTGAACGCGTTGTATGCCACTGGCCTGTATCTTGAAAGTAGTTAGGATGGTAATTTTTACATTGCACATATTTAGCATAATTTCTAAAAGAGTATGGGGGAAATTTATAAGATAAAAAAGTATACTTTTAATATCCATCTTCAAATTTCTCTGAACTGATATTATTTTTAGCAAAGGTGATTATTTTTGTTTTCAAAGCAAAGCAACCATTTTTCAAAGACAACTTGGGAATCATTCTGCTTTGTGTCCCTACTGGCAGTTTTTAGTAGCAGCCCGACTAGCACAGGCTTTCCGGATCACCAAATGTACTGCGGGTCTCAGAATTACACACTCAGTGGGGCCAAAGTGTTTTCCTCTTGTGCAGCACAGTGTTTGCTTTGATTATGCCTACTTGAAAATAAACAGCCAAGTATATTTGCAGTACTCTTTCTGATCGATCCAAAGGCAGTGGGAATGAAATATTTGCTTTTATACTCCTTTACAGTTAGTTTTTCTTTAATTAAAGAAAACTCTCATTATAAATATGCTCTGTATTCTCAAGTAGCATCAGTTATTGGATATTTAGATACATCTCCTACTTTACAAGGGCATTCTGATTTCTCCCATATTCTTTTAGAGATTTGTTAATAGCAAACTGCAGCAAAATCGTTATTTATTAAATGATAAAATATCTTTCTATAAGCATAGATAGCATGAAGCAACTAATTTAAGATATTTAAAAGTGTTCATTTTTATTGGCAAATATGCCGTATCTTAAGATGAATGCGTAGTCACTATCGTGAGACTTCCGTGCTCATTAATCTCAGAGATTTGAAGAAGCTGCTGTTGTGTGTTCAGTTAAATACTATGTTGCTGTGATATAAAGTGCCTACAGAAAAAAAAAAAAAAAAGTGCCTACAGATATGATCCTCATCCCCAAAGGATCTTACATTCAGTGAAGGCACCATATGGGCAGATCCTGGTGAACTCATTTCACAGAATTTTGTGATTTGAATGATTCAGGAGAAGTCCTGCCCCCAAAATTATGAAAGAATGAACCTTTTATGTATCTCCATCTCTTGTTGTAAGAATCCAGACCATCTCCTCCGGCACAGCTTACTGTCTAGTCCAGTTATACTGTTCCATTGTCTTACAAGCATAGCTTTAGTATTTCACTTCCCTTGCCCAGGTCAATAACTTGATTGTTCATTACAGGAATTTCTTGAGAGACCCATAACTCTTCAGTAGAAAATATCAATAGGCAGTTTACTTCTGAGACTGAGCTCTTTGCCCAAAATGCTTGTGTTTGTAAAATCCTAAACTCACGTCATGATCCTTACCCAATCCTATTCGACTCTGTTTTGCAAGAGGAACCTTAAATCCAGCTTTAAATTCCAACAAATCAGAACTTGCCCTTCCTTCCAGGGCATTGTCTATGGAACTGACAACAACTCAAGGGAGGGGATGGCTGCACAACACTGCTGACATACTAAATGCTCCTGAATTTTAGAATGGTTAATTTTGTGTTGTTTGAATTTCACTTCAATTAGAGAACTTTTAGAAAGCGCTTTGAGTCAATATTCTCTTTTACCTTAATAAGCAATAAACTTAGTTTTGTCCAGTTGACAGGTTGTCCTAGTGATGTCCAGGTAGCCAGTATTCAACATGTATAATTTAAGCCAGAGACTACAGTCTTTTTTTTGTTGTTGTTGTTTGTTTTTTTTGAGGCAGGGTTTCACTATGTAGTTCAATTTGGTCTTCAACTCAGTATGTAGCCCAGGCTGGCCTCAAACTTGCAGCGATCTTCCTACCACAGCCTCTTGGTGCTGGGATTACAGATGTGCAGCACCACACCTGGGTCTTTTGGGATTTTGAAAATATATCACAGTATCCGTGGTTTTAATTCTTGATGACTCTTGATGGCTTCCAACGCTAGAAACCAGTTCACTGATTTTCCTCCTGTGAGGAAGTGGTCCCCCTTTCGCACCATGTTTTGTCCTTGTATTTCATCTTCCTATATGTCAGCGACCTCTGAGCTGCTGTTGGTTTTGAGATACTCTTACTGGTAAATCATAACCTCTGGCCAACTCTACATTTCCGTTTCATAGTCATCTTTTCCGTTATGATGAATCAGCCCTGTAAAACTGTGGGATTTAGCCACATCTAGTTTTTGCTTGGTGTAATCTTTTCTAAAAAGTTATGTTGAAAGTACAAAGAGTGCCTCAAGTCACGTTGGGCAAGGAACTTGTTCAGGTGAACTAGAGCGAGGCCGGGAAGGAGGTGTTCTGGCCGGGGAGTCTCTGTTTCTTTAAGGGCAGGTATGAGAAGTGTGAGCATTCAAGACATAGGTCTTCATTCCTGTCTCATTTGTGCAAGTTTTCAAATTTCCACTCAGATATCGTATTCTGACTGGCTTCTATTGCAATTTTTTCCTGTTGGCTTCTCAGTTTGATCAAAGCACAACACAGCCAGAAAGGAGTTATTGGAGCTCTTATATTGTGAAGACGCCTCAAGCTTTGCCATTCTATTGCCCATTGCTTCTCACATTGCAAAATAACTCAGAGCTAAACAGGTTCTAAGTCCTGGTAATCTGTATAAATATGTGTCTGCTTTGTTCACAGACAACTGTTTCATCCTAAAGCCCAATGCAGTAGACTTATCTACAACAATTACAGAACTTTGATCACCCCAGAATAGGTGGTATCAGGTGGTATGTAGCTGTCTTTTTCCAGTGCACTTCCCTTATCAGGATACATGTCTGTTGATTGGTGGGAAGCTGGCTGTTTTTCGTTCCTGACAAACTCCAGTGATTAAAATGTAGTGGTTTGCTCTTGTTCCCCTGATAAAGGTGACAGCTGCAGTTTCCAGTGGTGGTGGATATCGTCCATGCAGATTGCTTTTTAATGAAAGCAATATATTATCTTACCTAGAGACCCTGAAGCCTTACCTTGCTAATGTATTCTAGCCTGGCACCACATTTATCTATAAATTAGTTGTATTAAACACACTCCTTCCTATTTATCCAGCCTTTAAAGAGTTTTTCTGGTGAGAGGATTTTTTGGCCTTTTTCTTCACCTTCAAAGTTATTATACTCAGTGACAACCCCACCAACATTTTAAAGCTGTAGTTTTATATAAAATATTCCTAGGCCGGAGTCCGTTACTAAGTGACCTCTCTGCCTAGTTTCTTGATGATCTTGTACCGCACTAAGCTGTTAAAACAGGAGCCAAGAGATGCAGAGCTGACTAGAGCACTAGTCTTTCAGTGGAGCCTCCTGAAAATTTGTGATAATTCCAAAACAAAGCCCACTGCATAGCATGGTCAGATGCATCAAAAAGGTGAGATCAACTTGAAATTTAGGCTTTTGTGAAATTTTAAGATTTGGGATTTCAGGAAATGTCATTTGTATGTAGGGAAAAAAGAAAAGACAATCCTCTCATAGTTAAAGTGCAAATAACCCTGCACCAACCTGCATCCGACGTCCTCCCACCGGCGTGAGGGCGCGTGTAACAGCACAGGCTGCGGGATTCCTGAGCTGGGGCTCAGGGGCATCGCTATTCTATGGGGAAAAGACTCTGGAGTGTGCAGCAAACTTCATGCTGTGGCTGTGGAAACAACTGCAACACTGAGGCCTCCTAATGACCCGTGAACTGAAATTGGAAACAAACAAGTATTTTGCTGAATGTGTCCTCTCTGACCTAAAACCAATATTAAACTTTTTTAGAGAACTATAAATCAAATCCATTAAAACCAAAACCCAGTGAACCAGTCTGAACTAAACCCAAACCTACATATTTTCTAAAACAACTGAACTGTAACAAAACTAAAACATCAAAATATTCTCCAACCTGAATCGATATTTCATTTGGTTCAAGCCTCTGAACCATATTTTCTATTTCAAGACAGGATTATTGTTAAATGTTAACCATCACTTTAAAAAGAAAATACAGAAGAAAAGTGAATACCATATTTAACACTGAGTATAAATACGAAAGTATGCAATAGACCATGTCAAATATCACTTTATAAATATTTCTAGTAAACATACAATCATTCAAAGAGAAGCCAGAAAAAAAAATCATCAGAAAAAAGCAAAGGCGATGCCTATATCCCCAGGTGCTCAGGTGGTTGAGGCGGCAGGATCACACGTTTCAGGCCAGTCTGGGCAGCTCAGTGAGTCGCTGCCTCACAATAAAAATGAATGAATGGACGCAGGCCGGGCGGCAAAGGGTGCAGCCCAGGACGCTCGCCGTGCATTCCCAGCTCTGGGCTCGGTCTTCCAGTGCAGGAGCGCGGGGGGAAAATTATAAGGCAGGAACTTTAGAATTTTGACAGAAGTTATTTCTCGTCAGCTCTCGATCGCTCAATTTCCACACTGTCAAAAGTAATACACACTTTTAAGAGCCTGCACTTTAAATACATGTCATAGTCCCAACAATTCCTGCCTTCTAAAACAACATACTAAGAGCGAAGCGAGGAGGCCACACATGGTAGCGAACTTATGTCGTTAAAGGGGACTAGACTAAAACACACACTGCCGTCCTCGTGCGGCTCTCTTATCAAGGGAGGCATCGGAGTAATGACAAAGTGGTAATAACGTAAACAAGGAGTAAAGAAAAAAGGAAGCAGATGCAAGAACTGAATATGCCGCGAACTGAGAAGGCGCAGGGGAGCAGAGCCCACAGTAGACAAAACAGGAAGCAAATTTCTTTTCAGAGCAGGAAAATTTACTGGAGAAAAGGAGTGGGGAGCAGGAACAGGAGGGACAGGAGGGCCCTGAACGGGTTGCCAGCGAATTTGTGTTCCACACTACTACCGACTTACGATTTGGGTTCTAGAGAACCGAAATCGTCCTTGTTATGCCTTCCCTGATTTGCTCTTCTTGTCGTTGGTTGTGAATGGTAGAGAAAAGTGAACAGAAAATAATTTTGGAGTAACTATGGTCTTGTATGAGTAAGAAACTACATAGTTCAGATGTTTAATAGTTGGCTTTTTAAGCTGTTCTAGGCAAATTAAAATTTTTGATAGTTTTAAAAAGAAGTTCAGACTTAAGGAAATAATTCTCTAACATTCAACATTTTATAACGTATCTTTTGTGGTATAGAAATATGCATACAACCCTGAAAATGGCTAAAATAAACTTGCATGTTATATTTAAGTATGCTCTGAGATTTTACACACACACACACACACACATATATTTACCTAAGGAAATGTAGCTTCTTATCCATGGCATTGTCATTAGGAAAGGATCACAGGTTATGGCATCTTCTAAGCCAGGATTTTTTCAAGGAGCTTCAAGCAAAACAGGACTCCTAATAAGAATATGCACTTAGCCAGATGTGGTGGCTCACATCTGTAATCCCAGCTCTTGGCAGGCTGATGCAGTAGGATCACTCGGCTACACACTAAGTTCAAGGCCAGCCTAAACTGCATAGCAAAACCCTGTCTCAAAAATACAAAATCAAAAAACTTACACACTTAATCTACTTATTAGAACTAGGATGAGAAGTTAGAAGTGTGATCTGTGTTCAACATACATGTAAAACGCTAAAGTTATTCTCCATTTTTGGAAATTTCTCTTGAGGAAATAATCACAGTTGTGAGATTTACCCATGAACTTATCTACAATCAGTATATAGCAGGCATGGGAGGGAGTCACCCTGCCTGCTTCTCTCGGGACTGAGAACTAACATAAGTTCCCAGGCCCCCTTGCATTTAGAGGCAGTGGTCTGATCAGGCTCTGCCAGCACAGAGAGAGCACAGTGAGCTGAGCGCGTTCCTTGTCCATCTCTGTGGGATGGTTTATGCTCTCTTCCTTTCCATGGTGACCTTGGAAACCATGTTAAGGATGTTGAAACCATCGCAAGGAAAGACTTTTCTGTCCCTAAATAACCATTTGAAAGAAAGCCACCTGGGGTCAGGTAACTTATTTGTACCATACATGAACAATAAACAAAGCTCTATGTGTAAACCTGGTGAGATTTTTGGGGTGTATCTGTTAAGTGCTATGTTAACATACAGCTTATTTGATAATAGCAAAAAGTTGGAAACAAATATCTAGCAAATTTACAGTGCCTATTCTGTTATGGTAGAGATCACTGCAGTTTTAATTTTCTTCTTTGTGCTGTACTGAAGAGTCTTCATTTTCTTTTTTTTATTTTAAAGAGAAAAGAACAAAAACAAAATAAAAACAACAGAAAAATAATAAAAACAGTACAGAATTTCAAAACAAGATGATAGGAAATCAACAGTGGTTGTATTACATATTGTTCTCTTCAAAGAGCATCTTGTTCTATAATGCATACACACAGGATTTGTAATTAATACATAAAAATAAAATAAACATGGTAGTTTGGTAGTGTACAGTACTGACGACATCCAGAAATGATGGAAACTTTTAACAGCAGAAAATATTTTATGCTCTACAATGTGGTAAATAGTTGGACAGGAAATTTTTCCTCACATCTTAATTTGATTATATTTAATGAAAAACTGGTGACTTTACGTTGAAGGAATGTCATAGGTCAGCTACCACCTACACACTCTTAAAGGTTTTAATTTTTGCAAGGTGTACTCGTGCATGCATCTAATCCCTGCACTCGGGAGGCTGAAGCAGGAAGATTACAAATTCAAGGCCAGCCTCAACTACATAGCGAGACCCTGTCACAGAAGGAGAAAGTTTTTATTTTCTTATGAGGACGTTGTGATATCTAATACAAGTCAGTCCTCAACGTGGTCAAGCAGATGATGCACCCTAACTGCATTTTCAACACTCCTAAAGATCATATTGCATCATGAGCTAGTCACCCTGGGAAATACGAAGACACAACAATTATTCGGGGACTAATTTAAAGATAGACAAACAGATCCAATTCTTAAATTTTAAGATCAGTTGTGTGGTTATCACCCCTGTTATGATGGTAATTATTTGTATTATGTAATGAGCTTTAACTCATTTGCTTTTATTAAAGCTAGATGAATATTATCCTGTTTTTGCATGGGACATGCTATCTTAGTGACACAACTAACTTAACCAGAATAAATATATTCTTTCCACTGAAAGACCAATAGTCTGATTGAAATTCAGCATATGTTAAGTCCATAACAGGTTATGTTCCAGTGCATGTATATAGTTGTGGAACTGTATGCTTACCGAGGGTTGTTGAAGCTGGGATTTGGTTTTTACCCTACTTCCAAGCTAGTAAGTTAGCCTGTTATTCAATAGTTTTGGGCAGAAGACAAAGGAGTCCTGCTTCAGAGACAAACGACTTTATTACTCCTGACTGGTAACTAGGAGGAACATCTGCATATGTGCATAGCTTCCCCTTGCTTCCGAGTCTCCAGAGGGCAGTGGTGGCCCAGAAGATAGTGTAAATGGAGGTGGTTTGCACTGTAGCCAAGGAGCATTGGATTACAGGCATGTGCCACCATGCCTGGCTATCACAAATTCTTAAAACTCTCACAGAATTCTAAAGAAGATGGAGACAGAACTCACAGATGATGCATTCTGGGCTATGAGTGTGAAACAAAGTCAAAGAAAAACTGGAGGTAGTACATCCTCAGCACAAGTGACCCGCAGTAAATAAAACTGACAAGTGAAGAGTGAATCATGTCTTGTGATCTGAGTGACTACTTTGAAGATAACAATATACGGTATATTAGCTATTCTTATTCTCTATTTTGTTCTTATTCTCTATTTGGCTGTGAAATTCTTTATTTTCACATAAAATAAAAAATTACAAAACAAAAGTGAGTCCATATTTATATGTCTTAAGTTTAAAAGTATTTAAGGAAGGTACATACAATTAGATGCATCTCACTTGATACTCTAGCTTGCTTTTCCCATTAATTTAGCTCAGTCTGCGTTAGCTTACTCGTCCTGTGACAGAAACAACCCAAAAGCCCCCAAACAGAACAACAACCACGAAATGGGAATAAAGCAGGGAAAGTGTATTTTGGCTCATGGTTCAGCCCATGACCCCTGGCTCCACTGCTTCTGGGCAGAGCAGGGGGTTGTGCTCAGGAGCTCCTGGTGGAGCAAAGCTGCTCAGCTCACGGGGATGGGGAGGGAGGCGAGGAGAGGGAGAGGAGGAGAGAGGAGGAGAGGGAGGAGGGAGAGTGGGAGGGAGGAGGGAGAGTGGGAGGGAGGGAGGGAGGGAGGGAGGGGGGACGAGGAGGGGGGGAGGGGAAGGAGAAGGTGTGGGGAAGGGAAAACAAAATACCCTTCAAAGGCTGCCCCAGAAGCCTGCTGCCTCCTAAAGTTTCTACCCCTCCCAGTAGCCTGCGGGACCCTCCAGATCCAAATTACAGCTGTGCTACTTTGTTTCTTTTTCAAGACCTATTTCTCATCAAATGGTACTACTGGGCTAGTGACAGTGGCAGTATAGAACTACACTCCCCCTGTCTTCCAAGCGCCTGTTTCAACAGAGGCTGTGATGGCTTACATGGTGTCCAGAGCCACCCTGCCTGATTTTCCAAGGGGTTTCCTTTCGTGGGCCATTTTCCTTCTCTCAGGGAAGAAAAAGAGAAAAGTTCCTTTTCAGGTTGCTGTAGATAAAAGCCAACTCATAAAATGGCATTTGCTAACAACATGGCAGCTTTCCACTACACAGCAAGAAAAAGAAGAGTCACTCCAGCCGCTGGTCCTCAGCATGCTGGACAACTGTCCTCTGCTTGGGTGGCCTGTGGCTTTGGCGGGCCAGCCCGTCCCTGGGCAGTGGTCCAGTCTCCTAAGGGTGCTCCCCAGCCAAGCCCAGCTGCCTTGCAGGAGAAACCCACCGTCGGGGAGCAAGGAGGTCAGTCTGGGACCTTGGCAGGCAGCCGGGAGGTGGGTGACTGCACAGGAGGGCCCCGGGCACTCCAGGTGGCCTCTCTGGACTGGTTATGAGTCTTTGATTTGTTGCTGCTGTAGTTATGTTGCATATTTGTGGTAAGTACACTCATTCATAGATTCTGCTATATTCATCTGTTACTAGAAGAAAAAAGAAAAACATGTATGTACTTTGGGCCAAAGTATAGTGATTTTGTTTGTGAAAAAATTTTTGTAAACTGATTTTATTTTTGTTTTTTGTTTTTTTTTTTCCGGGACCGGGGATCGAACTCAGGGCCCTAGTGCTCAGCGGCAAGCACTTAGCCCACTGAGCTGTACCTCCAGCCCCCTGTAAACTGATTTTAAAAAATCAGATTTTTCCCAATTAATAAACTTTTAAATTCATTTATTTAAAGAATAAAAAAGGCTTTAGTCACCACAGTACATACTGTAATACAGTCATATGCGAGCCGTTTTTCCAGAGTTTTTCATGAAACACAGCTGTCTGCAAGCTGCTGGGTGCTCCTCTGACTGCTGGTATCGAGCTTCCACCAGGAGCCTAGCACTGAGGCCGGGAGCTGCGGAGGCCTCATCGGAGGAGTTCTGACCACAGACCTCAGAACTGCTGCACTCCTGAGCAGCACCACCCCTGTGGGAAGGGACTTTAGCTTTACAAGCCCAGAGGTTCTTGCAATAGGCCAGTGGGCCCATAAACACAGTGACACATTCACACTCACTAGGTTCAAAGATTTTAGCATTACCTAGGGTACCACATGGAAGTGACGTGGGGAGAGCTTGCTCTCAGCTCTTACTGAAACAAACTGCCAGGAAACTGCCACAACCGCAGCCCGAGTGTGGCAAGTTAGTGCTTTGACCTGGATTAATGTTACATTAGGAAATATTAGGAAATAAAAAATACGTGAGGTAAGCTTGATTATGAATTTTCCAACAGTTACAGAGATCCATGAAGCATTACAGACAAATGCGGAAAAGCCCTGGCTGGCCCCTCTCTGGCGCCTGTTACAACAGTAAACTTGGGGCCTCTGCATTTCTCCTCTCCCCATCTCTGATCTGGGGCTCAGTTCCTGGTGCATCCACATAATTTGACTGACAAACATGACCTCTGGAGGCAAAAGAAGTGCGTATTTTCAGAGTTAGACTACTAGAGAAAAGGAGATTATAAAAGATCTAAATAATGCAGCCAATAGCAAAACCTTCCAGTAAATCACACTAAGCCAGCAGAATTAGACGGCACTGTCCACATACAATTACACTGCTTTGCTCCCATGACAGCCTTTAAATGTGACATGTTATTTGACATGTTTGCAATTAGGGCTTAGGAAAAAATCAATATTTTTCTATTCCACTTAAAATAAAAAATGTACTGTTTTCCAATGAAATGCACCTTTTTTAAAATTCAAGACAGACAAAAAATAATACCAGAACAAACATATCACAGCTGTGTTATGAAGACAGACATTTAAAGTACTATTTTATTAGCTTTTGTGAAAGGGCAGAACCCAGGAATAATTATCAGCACCTCGTATTTACTTTCAAATGATTATCCGCATTCACTTGGGCCACGGGCTTTGCACAGGGGTGAGGCGGGCAGTGTCTTGGGCTGCGGGCTCTGCGGGTGTGTCTTTGTTACTTTTGTCTCGCTGCTGAGACAAAATACCCAATGCGCAAAATGAAGGAAGGAAAGGTTTATTTAGCTTACAGTTTGTGGAGGTTTCAGTCTATACTTGGCTGGTTCAAAGGCAGAGTGGCACACGGCAGAGGGCAAACTTCAGGGCAGCAGAGCACAGCAAAAGCAACCAGCAAAAGGGAGGAATGGCTGCAAGAAGCCTCTTTCCTTCCCTTACATTTTGAACAGCCTACCCCCACCCAAGGGGCGTGTAGCATTCACACAGTCTCCATGCCCTCCTCTTCCACAGGCTCAGGATATGTACAAAGTAAGCACCTTGGCTTCCTGCTGCATCACACAGCCAAACCTCTAGACTCCCCAAGTTGACACAATGTATCAACCATAACAGGGTGCGAGCACAGGGCACCCTCTCAGTGGGCTCCCCTGGGGGGCGAGGCCCTGCCTGCCGGACAGCAGAGGTGCTCTGCATCTGCTCCTTGCTTCCCTCCAGGGCTGGTCCACAGCGCTCGGGCATGCTCCACCCATATGCACTGGGTTTGGATAGTACTCAGGTGAGATTTTTTAATGATGTATTTTTATTAGTGCCTATGAATTTTACAAAATGTTGCGTTTCATGGTGGCGTTTTCCTACCTGCATACAAGGTATGTGGATCATACCCACCCCCATTACCCTTTCCTACACCCTTTTCTCCCGACCCTTATTCCCTACCTTTTTTTTGGCGGCAGGAATGGAACTCAGGACCCTGTGTTTGCCAGGCAGGCGCTGTGCCCCTGAGCTGCGTCCTCGCCTCCACCTTGTTTTTTGAAGTGAACTTCTTAACTGAGTAAAATGTTCTCAATTTCTGTCATTCTTCCCTGCTCGTAGCTCTTTGTTGGTTCTGGCATCCCCTTAAAATCTAGTAGACTTCTTTAGGAAGGCACTTTGGCCTTGCCATGCTTTGTGCATCTTTACATATGCAGGATAGTAGAATAGCAATGAGACAGCAACAGGAAACCAGCCCTGTGTGCAGTCTGGGTCCGCAGGCACTGCTCTAAGTGAGTCACAGGAGCGTGCCGGCGATCTTCACAGTGGCCCTATAGAGGCGAGCTGAAGGGTCCCAGCAACTCCCAAGGAAATCGTTGTAATTCTTAATTATATTAATGCCAAGTCAGGAGTCGGTGGTACGTAAGGCCTGAGACGAATCTCAGAGCAGACCGTGGAGGACTGCAGTAAATGCAGCGCCAGCCCGACCTGCACTGCGGCTGACTCGCCAGGGCTTTGACCCTGGCCTCCAGCACCCCTCACCCCACCTCCTCGCACCCCGTCTGGCCGAGGCCCGGCAGACATTTGCTTTTTAGGTGCTCCAATTTTCTTTTACTGGTTTCTCCAGTGAGCATATCAGTGATTCAAGTGTTTTCTGGCTCCACCTAATTGTTTCCAACGTTGTTTTTGATCTTTTTCCTACAATGACAAACTTTTCACAAGGGTCATGGTAACAAGACAGTAACTCCAAAATTCTGAACCAAATAGTGCGTTATTTCCCTTTTCTCCTCGGAGTATGTACCCTTTCTCACAATGTTTAGTGGAAGTAGTAGTCTGTGGATCAAGAAAACCTGAAGCTGGGTGTGGTGGCATATACCAGTAATCCTGGCACCTTGAGGCTGGAGCAGGAGGGTTGCTGCCAAATTTGAGGCCAACCTGGGCTACATAGTGGATTCAAGGCCAGACTCAAATACAGAGCAAAAAAACAAAAATAAAATAAAAATACCTCCATCTTACTATCCAGAAATAAATGTAATGCATGGTCCTCAGATTTCCTGTGTTCCCTCTCTCCCTCCCTTCCCATGTGATTGTGTGTGCGTGTGTATTTATAAACATGGACTCAAATATAAGTGTTAATAAAATGAGATGATACTCTATATTATTTATTAAACTGAACTTTTTATTACATAATAATTGTACATATTTATGAGGTACCATGTGATATTTAAGCACATGTATGTGAAAGATAATGCTGCAAGCCTTTTTTTGTTTTTGCAGCAGAAATTGAACTCAGGACCCTGTGCTTGCCAGGCAGGAGCCTGTGCCGCTGAGCTACACCCCTGGCCCTTGTTCTAAGCCATTTTAATGAGTATTTTCATACGTTATATTTAATGAAAGCATTATGCTTTGCATAGATATAAAAGGTAGAGAAAATCGCTGTTGCCGGATGACAATGGCTTTTATTTTACTTTTTTTTTTTTTAACTTTTAAAATTTTATTTTAAAGACAAAAGAATGGAGACATATGAATCAGAACAAGCCATAAACAATACTGAAAATACAAAATTATACAGAATATAGTAGGGAATTAACACTGGATGTTGTATTACACAATGTTATCTTCACATTAGTTAACACAGAAACATTAAAGGAAATACCAAATTATAGAGAAGATAGTAGGGAATTTGCACTGGATGCTGTATAATATAAAGTTATCTTCACTTCTGTTAATACAAAAATGATTGAGGAAATACAGAATTACAGAGAACATAGAAGGGAATTAGCTCTGGATGCTGTCCTACATAATGTTACCATCACCTTTGTTACTCAGTTACACAGATGATGGCCCATTTGATCATTCAGTTTTTCTCCTCCCTCATCTCTGTTGCCCCACCACTCAATCAGTCATCTTCCCTGTGATATAATTGTACTCCTGGGTTTATCTGTACCCCCGGACTCTTGCCTTGGGAAGAGATATAGCTGCCTCAGACTATACTACAACATTCATGGGTGTATACAAACTGCCATGGTAGGAGGTGGAAAAGCACATATACTCACAGCGGACCGCCCAGCTCGACCCCATCGCCATGCTATGGGTGGGGGCGGGCCCAGTCCGTGGGGCGCCCTCTGCGGGGCCCTCAGCGGAGCAGCCGCGACAATGGCTTTTAAGTGACAGACTTTTTAGCATCAGTGGCAGGCCACGGAGGAGGCCACCTCGGGAGGGAGCGGGTGGATTGCCGCCGCAGTACCGAGGCCCAGTGTGCGCCGCCTGTGCGCAGCCGCCTTCAGTTCTCGCAGGACGTCGTCAGTGCCCGAGGGCTTCTCCGGTCCAGCCCTTCTTCCTCCACTGCCTTCCACAGGTCTTAAGATTCAGGACAGTGAGTTAAACTTGACTTTCAAATAAATGATTTTTAAGTGTAAGTATATCCCATGCAACAGTCGGGACAAGCTTACACTAAAGAAAGCATTTACGGTTGGTCTAGAATTAAAATTTAACCGAGAAGTGTGTATTTTTATCTGGTGTATGTAGCCGATCTTCCTGCTCAGGTCAGTGCACTGCTCCCGGAGGCCGTGGAGAGGCCAGAGCCTCCTCAGGAGCGTGAAGCGAGCTCGGTGCTAAACCTCACAGGAAATGCACGCGGCGTTGTGTTTCACGATGTTGAGTTCGCAGGTGCACAGTTGTTTCCAGCGGTCTCGGAATTCTTGGTCCTCGTGAGGACGTGAAGTAAACCCCATTTGAAGAAACATTGTTATTCGCGTTTTATAATTTAAGTTAGACCGCTGATACGCTCAGGGTCACACAAGGATTTAAGCCCTATCTCAGGGGCTGAAATCCTACATCCCTTCTGCTCCACAGGAAGCACAAAAGAGAATTTTCCTCAGCTGGAGGACGCCCTCAGGTCTGTTTTTGCTGGGACTCACCCCTGTTGTTGAATACAATGACAGACAGCGGTGTCCCTTTGTGGGTAGATGCCCGAGTGTTTCCCAGCTGAACGGAGACAAGTGTAGATTTCTGAAGACCTTTGCTGACCATCACAGCATTTGGCCTGGGGGCTTTCTTGACAATAAAATGAAAATTAAATAACTAACTTGGTGGGGTTGCCTTTACTCCAGCCTCGGTGAGTGGGCTGTTGCCAGGGAGCCACTGCCAAGCCAGCTCTGCCCTGCACTCTGGGTTCCCAGTCCCCCCACCCCCAGCCCCATTCTCTGGAGGATGTGGAGCAGCCCAGACCGTGACCCTCCAGCCCCGCCGAGCTCCTGGTGGCTGGGACCGGCCGGGCTGCTCGGAGGTACTGTCTAACCTTGTCAGCATTGGTGTAGAGAGAGAATTTCCTCCTTCCTTACAAATACACATTGCCCTATGGGAACGTAAGCGCAACATACCAAAGCACAGACTCACAAGGAAAAAGTACAGTGTGACTTCCAGTTACAAAGAAATGATGTTCGCATCATTTTCCTTCTGAAAGATCTTCCAGGCGCCCACTGGCCTTGATAGCATCAAGCCTTTACGATTTGGATTGTCTGCAGCCCCTTCAGCCTCACCCCCACCCACCCTGAATTCTAATTGCCGCTGGTGACGGTGTTTTCTATGGATGAGCCACCGCTGTTCACACTGCTGCTTTCTCTGTCCTGGGTTCCTGGATGCCCGTCTCTCCCTTTCGTCTGTTCCAATGGAATAAGTCTCACATCTGCCCCGTGTATGTGTGTGTGTGTGGGGATTTAGCCCAAGGAGAAGGCCTGGACTTTGTCTCTGGCTCCAGGAGATAATCTCTGAGACCTCAGACGCCTCCTGAAGCCTGACAGGAGCACCTTCGTTTGCGTGGGGGCCAGGGGTGAGTGGTCAGCGTACTGGTTGCCTCACAATCTGATTCAAGGCACAGACCCAGCACTCCACATGTATTTAGATCAGGGAGGGACCAGAAAAACCACAATATACCCTAAGGCGGAGGTTTTGAATCACACAGCATTAGTTGACTTGGAAACTGAGATCAACCATACAGGCAATCAATTACTTATGCCAGTGTGATGTGGCCCAGTCAAAGCTCTGCCGAGGCTGCCTGCATGGCAGTCTTCTGTGGCACACACCAACACTGTCCTACAACGCGCCAGGAAAGCGAGGCTGTCCAGGACTCAACGGGGAGGGGGCAGCAGGCCCTGCATTTCACAGCCCCGGATGTTGCCCTGTGTGCTTCCTCCTTGGCTGACTTTGACCTGGGTCCTTTCCTGACGATTAGGTGCAACATGAGGATGACGACTCCCAGGGAGCCCCACAAACTCTGTGGAGTGCTAGCAGCCCCGCGGGTGGTTTTGAGGACCCTGCACATGCTGGTGGTGTCGGCCGCGAGCAGCATCTCACAGGGCTCTGCTCCCTCTCCCTCCCGTTCTGCCTCTCGGGGCAGCTCCTCCCAGGGCCCCTTACTTCTCCAGGCCCCATGCTTTTTATGCCATCCAGAAACACGTCACACATTACATCAGGGTTCATGCCTATCCTTGATTTGTTTGCTATTGCATCTCTGACACATTTCCACAATCTTGGCGGCTTAAAGCTACAGTTCTGGAGGCTGAAAGTCCAAACCGGATCTCACTATGCTAAGATCAGTGTTGGCAGGACTGTGGTCCTTCCGGAAGACTTAGGGGGGCCCTGGGCTTTGCATGAAGAGCTCACCTACGTTCCTACCCGTGGCCTCTGCCTCCATCTCTGGAGCCAGCAGAGCAGCACCTCTGATCTCTCTCTTACTCTGCTGACCTGTCAAACATACTCTCCTAAAGATATTTATCTCCTAGATACCTTGGGTGCCCTGGAAAACCCTGAACAATTTTCCCATTTCAAGAGTCTTTGATCACATCTACAAAGTCTCAACTGTCTCAGCAAAAAAAAAAAAAAAAAAAAGAGAGAGAGAAGAAAGTTGACTTAGGAATCCTTATATTTAAGGAGGACTTAATGACGGAGGCTATAGCTCAGTGGTAGAGTGCTCCCTGGGCATGCATGAGGACCTGGGTTTGACCCCAGCTCAGCAAAATAAAAATAAGCTTTTAGAAGAGAAGCATGAAGAAGGTAAGAAAAGCCTTGGCCAGTGTTCAGACAGGAAGCCAGAAACAACTTCACGAATGTGTACATGGTGCTGGATTTGAAGCCAGGGTCTTGCTATTCCAAGAAAGCACTTTACTATTGAGCTACATGCTCAGGCTTTTAAATTTTGTTTTAAAGACAGGATCTCACTAAGTTGCCTGGGTTGACCTTAAACTCCTGACCTTCTTGCCTCCTCCTCCTGAGTAGCTGGGATTATAGTCATGTGCTACCACACCCTGCTAAAACCGAAGTATCTGAAGTAGAGATTTAGATAGTTGCAAAATTATTGGACGGTTATATGTACATGGCTACTAGCTTTCCCGTCCCTGTAGCTGTGGTAGAGTTAGTAAGAGGCTGCCATTCCCCAGACCCTCCTAGCACTGAGATGGTAACGGGTGGGGACAGTAGAAACATCTCTAAGCTGCCCACGGCTCTGTCACCAAGTGTAAGTGGGAGAAGAAGAACTCGAGCGATCCAAACCTAATGTAATGCATCTTACTGCATTGGAAATACAGATTTTACCCATAGCCTGGAGCAAGGGGAGCTGAGGAAGGGGCTGCCATTCTTCCTTCAGAAGAAGCCGAAAGGGCATGAGAACGAATGCTGACTACAAAACCCAAATCAAATAAAACCAAATCCAGCCCAGTGACTTTCCAAAGAAACAGAGTACCATGAGGTGCACAACAGAGCTGACCTCCAAGGCTAAGCCAAGAAGTGAACTGAGGAATCAGAAGCAATGGATTTAGGAGTGCGACAACCCTGGGTTCAGACCCCTAACTCAGTCTGCACTTACAGAGCTTAGCACTGTCCCAGGCCCACCCTCCCAGCACCAACCGAGGCTGACACAGGCGCTGCGGGGCTGGCGCGAAGCTGAACGCAGTGAGCTCGGGTTGGCACCAGGACCGGAGCCCCGGGGCAGCCGCTTCTAGCGGCTCTTACTCCTCCTGGGGTGGGAAGGGGGCGTGACTCGTGAGGAAGGGTGGCCCCGCCCAGGTTAGGGTTTCCATCTACACTGTGGAGGAAGAGAGTGAACGGCTACTGAGCTGGTGGAGAAGGAACTTCCTTATGGCCTTTTGTCAGACTTTGCTCAACAGTTCTCGATTTAACATTGCTCCTTTAGGTAGAAGGTGGCTTATTCTACCCTTGTAAAGAGTCATCTTCAACAGTGCTGAAAGGAGAAAGAAAGCGGGCCACTTCCTGGAGAGGACAAGCTGCTAAGAACTTGGTTCACAGCAGCTCATTCCGAACTGCAGTTTCAAAGCCAGCCCCACCCCTTCTTCCAACTGGTCCTGATCCTTCAGACGTCTTGTGAATGCGCCCGTCTCCTTCCAACTGGGCTATGTCCAGGCTGGAGTTCCAGTCTGAAAGGCAGAGGGGTTCAGGGGTACTGTGCTATCTCTGAGAAGGCCCAGTGTGGCAGAGCAGAGTGACAGCAGAGGGACTTCAATCCGAGTTAGGTGTTTCTGAGCCGAGTCTTAGTTTCTTTTATGTAGTGGGGAAAATGTACTAACTGCTTTGCAGGATTGTTGTGAAGATGAAGTTACTAAATGATGATAGCTGCCCACTGTTGACACGGCAGCGTCAGAGGCTTTGCTGGATGCTTTCATCCATTTACTGAGTTTGATTCCCAGAGTAATGCTACGACGATTCATTATCTCTAACCTGTGGTTAAGAAAACTGAAGCCGAAGAGATTAATTTTCCCTAAATCACGCAGATACTAGATATGTTGCAGACACAGGATTAGAACCCAGCCAATGGAAGTTTGGCCTGCACGAAAACTCAGTAGATGAAATGACATTTTTTAGTAGCCTAGTCCCCCTCATATTATAGAACTTAACCTGACTTACAGTGACTTGCTAAGGGAAAAGACCCAGGGTAAAAACCTGAACTTCTGACCACGAGTCTTGACCTTTTGAGTTTGCCCTGGTTTTACCTTGCAGTATCAAAGCCCTTCCTGTAACTGCGAGCTGCACACAACGGGTGAGAGGAGAATGACCCCAAGTGCATGACAACAGCGCCCTCTGCTGGCTTTTAGGAGAAATGAGCAGGGTCCACTGACTCCTTCCTGGACCCTTTAACCTGTCTCAGCAGTGGTTCATCCTGCTCCGTTTTGAAAAATGGACAATTCTGCGTCCTCAAGTCTTTTATTTATTTATTTTTAGAAATCCATCCTTGGACTTTGAAAATCCCAAGACTCTTGCCAGAGAGAAGAGCCCCAGTCAGTGGCTCCCCACCCTCCCCGAGGGTCACCTCCCTGGGCAGCACTCTGACAGCCACCATGAGTTTGTTTTGTTTTGTTTTGTTTTTGCGGTACTGGGGATCGAACTCAGGACCCTGCGTTTGCTAGGCAAGCGCTTATTCCACTGAGCTATGTCCCCAGCCCTAGCCACCATGAGTTTGGTAGGCGGCTGTGAACGTCAGTGTAAGGCCTGCTGTCCTACAAAGAGGAGCCCTCTGCACTGGAAGTCTCAGGTGTCCTCCTGCCCTTAAGAGCTGATGCCCCTTCGACGGGGCTGAGCTCAGGGAGGCATCTGCTGTGTGGCAGCAAGGGCACAACCTTCAATCCAAGGGCTTGAAGCACAACTTTAGAAAGGAAATTCTTAGCAATAAGTAGATGTAAATTACTTACAGTTTCAAAAAGAGCTGGCTACTCTGTTTCTTACCTCCTCTGCTCCCCTCTCACAGTGCAGAGACCACCTAAGACAGGAGAAAAGTTTAAAAATACTCGTTTTAAGAAAAAAAACAGAATGTCTTAGCACGTAAGTCCAGAGGTCAGTCAGATAGACTGGTGTCCAGAGAGCACTGCACAGTGAGTCACAATACTTTGAGAAACACTGGTTGCAAAATGATGAGCACATCAAGAGCGAAGCCGTTGCAGTCGCAGTGAATCTCAGGAGACAGAGCATGTAGTACAGACTGCGTGGCCCCTGACGCGTAGAAAGTAATTAATAAGGAGCAGCTAGGACAGAACACAGCCACTCCATTCCCGAGCCCCGCACAAACTTTCTGCCCTCTTACTTCTGTCTGCTGCCGGCACCGGCGGGCTTCTGGAGCGAGGAGCTGTTTGCCAGGCATTTGTCTGCGGAACCAGTCTTCACCTCAGTGGCCGTCGGCCTTGTCCTGGCATGGGGAGCACATTCCTCATCTTAAGTGTCCTCTCCTACAGTCCTCCTGCAGTTACCAAAATTGGCTTTTCTGCTCCTTAACCAGAGAAAATTCACCAAAACTTTTCCTTGATGGCTCGCTTCCTGCAGAAGAGAAGGAGGGTGCAGGAGGCCGAGAACTCAGTGACCGCCCTGACAGGATCTGGCAGTACCCACCGTGGTGGTTCTCTGTCTTGCTTAGGTGCATTTTCACCTGCAGGGGCCAGCAGAGTCTTTGCGGGCTATGTGGTTTGACAGAAGTTCCTGCTATGTGTCCGGCTCACTGTGTCTGTGTAACCATTTCCTTTAGTGAGGTCAGGTGGTTAAGATCTCAGAATAAGATTGTTTTGGCCTCAAATCCATATCAGCTCCCCACCTGCAAGGTAGCCATAGGTAATCTGTTAACTTTGTTGAGTTCAACCCTACAATAGGGAGAATGGTAGCGAAGTCTCCACTGCAGCTCCTGAGAGGGCCCAGGTGATAACTGCTGGCCCTGGTGTCAGAGCAGCATCCCATTCACTCCTGAGTCAGCTGAGCGCTTACTGTGTGCAGGTTCTTGGTCATGTTCTGGGGACCCAGCTGGGAAGAAATAGGTTCTTGCTCTCAGAGAGCTTGCCAGCTAGCTAGAGGAGACTACGGATATACCAGGGAAGCTTGCACTGTATCTGGGGCTAACTCCACGAAGACAAATGGCGGAGTCAAGGACAGAGCGTTCACAGTGCTAGTTTTGGCAAAACAAAAGGCTTCTCTGAAAAAATAGCACTTGGCAAGTGTCCAAGTAAAGACTGGTGCGCACCAGGCTCTGAGCAGGTGCAGAGGTGGCTGGGAGCCACCGCTTGGGGCTGGCTTGGGAGACCAGGGGAGGACGTGTGTGGGTGTGCAGAAGGAGCACAGGCCGGAGAGTGGCGCGGCTCTGCCTGTCTTTGGCCCCTTCATTTCGTCCCTTCTTGGCACCTGTGTGTTCAGAGGCAGCTGTGTACACCCAGGGCCTGCCTTGAAAATCACTCCATTTGATGACTGTCTTTGACCACTCTTCCATTCCAGGGGAGTCTGAAGATCAAGAGAACTGGTGCTGGAACTAGCCAGTTTAGAAGAAATATTTAAAGAAAGTCTGTGGGTATGGTGGCACACGCCTGTGAGCCCAGCACTCAGGAGGCTGAGACAGGGAGATTGCTGAGGATTTGAGGCCAGCCTGCACTACACAGTGAGTTTAAGGCCAGCAAAACTACACATTGAGATCCTGTCTCAAAAAGACAAAAACAAAACAAAATAAAATAAAGTTCCTCCCAGAGCCTGCTCCTGGTGCCTTCTCTATTCATTGTAATTAATATTATTGTTACTAAGGCTTCCTAACAATAGTCTGATTTTACTGCCTAGGGAAGTTTTTCATGTGAAAAGCCCTGGCTAGCCTGAAAATGAACTCCCACCATGTGCTTATCCAATAAAAATGAAGGTCACATTTACCTTTTCAACAAACAAGAGCTAAACTTATTGGTTGGTTGTACCCTTCAGGAAACAGAGGAAAATACTTTATTTTCAAACTTGAGAAATACCATGGAAGCAAAAAGTCTTCCTGAAAACATCAGCCTATCAAGAATGTGTTTGATAACGTACAACAGACAGACGAAGCTACGAAGCCACAAGAACCATCTCTCTGAGCGCAGGCAGAATCTTTTTTGGGAGGATGCCAAGCTGTGTCTGGATTCCTGACCAAGAGAATCTGTAATAATGTTTGCTTACAGTCACTAAACTTTGTCCGTAATATGTTACTTTATAACCAAGAACTAATACGTAGCCCACAGACGAAACAATTTCTTTTAGCCTTTTCCAATATCCTACTTCAAAAAATACTTTAGGAATACGCTAATGAGGTGCTGGGTTACTTTTGCTAGGGTTATAAGATGCTTAAAGCAACATGGGCTCCAAGACCGAAGAGCCAGGTTCTCTTACCACAGAGACTGAGAGAAGGGAGTGGTGGTAGCACCGAGGGTCGACACACCAAGACGGACACATTCAGCATCTTTACACGGTTTTTCTCTGCTCTGAAGTGTATCGGAATCACAGGTAAAGACTGCAGCCCGTTCTGCATGCATCAGCCTTGCACTCTGTCGGACTGGGTCGTGCCGAGGAGGTGGCTGGTGGCGCGCAGCGCAGCGCAGCCTCCAAGGCCTCGCAGGCAGCTCGTTCATATTGTCACGACCAGCCATTTCCATGGTATTCACACCATTATTTTACAGGTCGGGCAAAGGTTTTCGAGTCCCTATAGAATTTTCCTTTAATTTAGATGAAAATTCTGGTATCAGCAATTGCTCTTATAAAAATTCGGACAAGCTGAATGATAAATCATGCATTGGGTCTATAATATGGATCTGAAGCAAAACAAAGACTGGAAATCATCCCCACATTGCCCAAAAGAGTCCGCCAAGTACAAAGGACTTATAAATAGTGTTTAAGCTAAGTAATTACATAGGCCTATAGAGAACGGCTTACTCCAGAGCAGGCATTTGCCTACTGATAAACAGCTAGAGATAAACCAAAAAATATCCCCTGAAACACAGAAAAGCCAGCAGAGCAAATAGCTCTATTTACGGTGAGAAGAAAGCCTCAGATAAACATATAAATAAACCCAAAATAAGAAGCACTGACATAATCATGAGCGCTTTTCACATAAACGGAAGCAGGTTTCTGCAAATTATACTCACTTAGCTAAATGTGAGTGCAATATTGCTAAGGCTTAGCTGAATAGTCAGGAAATAAATGAGACTAGAATTAAACTAGGTTTGCTGCCTAGGATGCCCTTAAAACTTACTTTTAGAGTCATAAAGTTTGTTTGGAAAACCAATGCGCGTAATAAATTCTTGTTTATCTCTAGCTTCCACTCGTTGTCTGTGAATATATGGAGACACGCCCAGCTCCTGGTTTCTGTGTACATATGTCACAGTTCTGTGGCTTTCTTCCTTAGCAGACCCTCACTACCTCCCTGAAGCATTTTCCATATATGTATTCTTTTTACTTTTGCTTAAACAAGGACATCTTGAGAGCAAGTTAATCGCTTTTAAAAAATTCTGGTCCAGTTGCTGGCACATAGCAGATGGTCAAACGCTTCGAGGGAGTGAAGAAGTGGCCACCAAGAACTTGGGTGAAGCCTCAGTGCTGCCACCTCTCCTCAGAGAACAGCCTCACTGGACCTTCACTTCCCCCAGAGGGCTGTCCCCTGTCGCATGAACCTGAGAGTCTCCGCCTTGGACGGAATCTTTATCTGTGATTCTGTTCCATTCTTCAAGCATTTATAAATCCATAAGCATTTTCATCATGAAGCATTTTATAATAAGCTCTAGGCTCTTGGCTTAAAGGATATATCTGAAAAATACAAAGGACTAAAATTGAGAAATGAACATGTGAAATACCCAACAATTTTGGAAATAGTTGAAAAATGTAGTCCAACTCCTAGTAGAAGAGCTCTTACCAAACAGATATTCTAAAAACTATTTTAGAGAAAAAAAGGGAAAGTTTCCATGTTATTCCATGAAACTAGAAAACTTTTGATACCTAGTTGGAGAATAATGGTAAATAAGCAATCACAATAAAACTGAAATCAACGAAGAACCCCCTAAACTTTCACCTTGCCACCTTCCTGAGCATTTGGCTTAGCATTCCAGAGCGGAGGGATTATGGACTGGATCAGGTGAATGAGCTGGCTTTGGGGTACAAGGTCTATGCCCTGAAACGACAGTGATGCAAGCGGGGGGGGGGGGGCACAGTGTGACTGGTGTTTCTGACCATCACAGAAAACAAGTTATGGTAAAGGAGAGAATTGTCTCTGCTGGAACAGTTGCTGACAGAGGTCCCTTTCCGCACTGGGAATTAACTCCAGAGAACTAGATGAATGTTTGTTTGAGATGTGGGAAGAGCTGTGTTTATTTGGGATGGAGGCTCAGGCTGAAGACTACCTGCCCTTGATTCTGTGAAAGATCCTTGAATTCCTCCAGTATAATTTCCTTTTCTCCCTTGGCCTGGGTTGGACGGGGTTTTATTATTTTTGACCCAGGAATCCCTGAGCAGGGTAAGCATGCAGGCAGAAAATAGCGGAAGAAAAAACTGATGGGTAACTCACTGCTGGGGTCCTTTATTTTGGGATTGATTTGCTCGGCGCTTGCTCTTGTTCTCCTCGGGTGGGCTGCAGGCTAGTCTGGCAGGTACTGTGTCTGTTGTTGTTGTTTGTTTTTTGGATGTGAGTTCTGTGTGGAGGAAATCAGGTAACCACATACCTGTCACTTATTTATCAGGTCAATGTATACCTAGTGAGTGCTGCATGCACGGTCACACTCTGGGATACACCCGGGATATCTGACTCAATAAAAATCTCTTGTCCAGAGGCTCAGTGTCAACATCCTAAATACCATCTTTAACCAGATCTCTGGGTCAAAAGCAAATTTTATTTTAATTCCATGATTTTAAAAAGTAGTTTCCTTTCTAAGTGTATGGCAAATACTGTAACAAGAAGCCTCGGAAACGTTTAATATCTAGACACAAGATAATCAGTTCTTTAAAAGTAGACATCTGGTAGTGTGAATATAGTTGTATCTGCCTATTATATTTTGATAGAGACCCAGCTTACAATCCTGAGGGGACCAAGCCCCTTGGCAGTGTACCTGTTCTTTCCTTGTAAGTGTACTGTTATCTTGTGTTGCTTTTGTTTTTGTCAAGAACAGCAGGACGTGGACTCTCTATATAATTTATGTCTTTTAACTCAAACCAGAGTGTGTTCTGCTGGAATCTGATGTGGAGACTCTGGGTCTGGTGGATTTGCTTCATGCCTTTGTGTTTGGATTGCACATTTTTGCTAAGTGGCTAGAACAAGCCAAGGAAAGGATGCGAGGGGGGAGGAAGGAAGGATGAAGGGCAGGAGGAAGGAGAAGCTGCCACAGAGCAAAGTAAGCCAAAGCCAAGGTTCAGCTCTGCAGACAGCTATTTGCTCCGGACTCAGCGCTGGGTGGCTCTGAGGTGGGGGAGAGGCGAGCCTGACGTCACAAGCTTTGTCTCCCCCTGGCGACTGCTCGCCTGCCTGCGGGCTCGAGACAACTGCCTGCTTTGTCTGACAAGCTGACACCTCCATGCATCTTTTAAAAAAGGGGGCATTTTATCAGCAGGATGGTTAGGCAGACAGACATTAGCAGCCCTGAGGGAAGAATGGGATAACATGCTTTGCTAGATATATTAAGTAAATAAACGAAGACTTAAATGTTTCAGACCTAAGGCAATTCCAGGAACACTGACCCAGACAGGGTCTTGCTATGCAGTTGAAGCTGGCCTTGAGCTTGCTTTGTAGCCCAGGCTGGCCTCAAACTTGAGGTGATCCTCCTGCCTCAGCCTCCTGGGTGCTGGGATTACAGGTTTGTACCATCATACCCAGTTACAATGACATTTTAAGGTTGTATGTTGGACACATTCCTTTGGATATCTGGCTCCCAGGCCATCTATTTCCACAACAAGGCACATAGCAGTCCTGGTGTCTTGACCCCCCTCGCAGTGGAAAAGGAAGCTCTCTTTACGACAAGGTTGAGAGCTGACTTTGATATTCGCACCATTACAGTGCTGGAGGGAGCAATGACTGTAAAAGCAACAGAGAAGAGGTGTCTGAGATGTCAGCATTCTGAAGTGACTCTAAGTGGAAGTACTGATCGCATCACGATCACCCTGGTTCCCTAACCCACGAAGAGCTCTCCTGCACATAAAATGTCTCCACACTCACATTTGGGTGGCTCTATCCCTGGCCCAACCTGCCTTCTCACCAGAAGGGGAGATCTCACTTTATCCACCTTGCAGTGGGTTTGGCCTGCACTTTTGCCTGGGTGTTTTGGACTCTGTGCTGGAGGTTACAAACGATGGAGGACCAAGGAAGTGAGGTGTTATGGTTGATACATTGTGTCAACTTGGGGAATCTGGAGGTTTAACTGAGTGATTCAGCAGGAAGCCAGGGTGCTTACTTTGTAAACATCCTGAGCCTGTGGAAGAGGAAGGCATGGAGATTGTGTGAGAGGTTCATGACCCCTGGGTGGGGGTAGGCTGTTTACAATGTAGGGGAGAAAAGGAGGCTGCTTGCAGCCATTCCTCCCTTTTGCTGGTTGTTTTTGCTGTGCTCTGCTGCCCTAAACAGTTTGCCCTCTGCCATGTGTCACTCTGCCTCTGAGCCAGCCAGGTATGGACTGAAACCTCCACAAGCTGTAAGCTAAATAAACCTTTCCAAGACAGAATTTGGTACCAGCGGAGTGGGGTTGTTGCTGTGACTATATCTGACCATGTGGTTCAAGAGCCTTTGGAAATGGCTTGTGGGAAGAGTTTGGAAAGGTTTGGAGATGTCTGGTGAGAGCTCAGAAGACCAGAAGGTTGATAGAAATCCTGCCATTAAAGACCAGGTTCAGGAGGTTTCTGTTGGGAAGAAGGACTGCACTGGTTGTTGGACTCCAGATGATGTATGTTATGGCTTGGCAGAAAGTTTGTCTGCATTTTGCTTGTGTCCAGAGACTTTGCCTAAGACTGAGATTAAGGGCGGCAGTGAACTGATTAATCTGGCAAAAGAAATTTCAAGGCAGTCGAATGTTGGGGCAGTGGCATGGCTATTGTTGGGGGCTTTTAGCCAGATTTATATTGACAATCAAGAGCAAAGAGCCCAGCAGGATGATTTGAAATGCTGCAAGTTTGACCAGAAAGGAAGCTCCAGTAAAGCTGTGGATTGCAAAGATAAGGCTGAGGCGATCTCTATTGCTGAGAAGGAACAAGAGAATAGTAAACATGGCCTGAGGTCATTACAGGAAGCAAGTCTCCAACCTTTGCAGTCTCAAAACTGCAAAGGTGAAAGACCTTGCCTTCAGAAGGAAGCCAAAGAGTGCCATATTTCAGAATGGCGGCAGCAGCCGCACCAGGTTCCATAATGGAGGCAGCATAGAGAATTGGTTCCACAGCATTGGATTCAGTGTGCCCAGTGATCCAGGCACTTGACCCCTATGGCCAAGAGAGAGGAAAGTTTGGCTACTGCTCCAGGTGGCAGCAGACTTTGGCATCATCCACTTGGCCCTGGCTTTAGGTGCAAGGAAAAAGCAAGAGTTCTGAGGTTAAAGAGGCTTCTACCCAGATTTCAGAAGGCCTGGGAGGCCAGGCAGTGTGCCCCGGAGAGGGCAATATGTGAGGCTGTGAGTGTGAAGCAGAAGGTGCCCTGGAGACCTCAGAAATTTAGAAAAGACAGGACTGTGGATCATCTAAGGAAAGCTGCAAAGAGGGAGCAAAGCGGGCCTAAGAGAGAAGCTGTGGGAGCTGTAACTACCAGAAGTGCCATAGTGGTGGACTCATGGAAGCCCTTTGGAGCTCAGAACGTGCCACAAGTTGCTTTAGATGTTGGATGTAGAATTACAGGACAGAATGTTAGCCCTGCTGGATTTTGGAACTGCTTTGGTCCCATTGCTGTGTATTACCCTGTTGGTGCCTTTTAGAATGGTAATGTTTATTTTGTGCCTTTAAATGTTGGAGGTGTTTAATTTTCATTTGTATGGGGGAAAAATGTTACCATTCTAATATAAGCATGTCTTTGTATCTGGAAACTGGTTTAAAGAAATGTGTCTGATTCCCAAGTTGACAAGGGGTGGAATGTTATGGTTGATACATTGTATCAACTTGGAGAATCTGGAGGTTCAACTGAGTGATTCAGCAGGAAGCCAGGGTGCTTACTTTGTAAACATCCTGAGCCTGTGGAAGAGGAGGGCATGGAGATTGTGTGAGAGGTTCATGACCCTTGGGTGGGGGTAGGCTGTTTACAATGTAGGGGAGAAAAGGAGGCTGCTTGCAGCCATTCCTCCCTTTTGCTGGTTGTTTTTGCTGTGCTCTGCTGCCCTAAACAGTTTGCCCTCTGCCATGTGTCACTCTGCCTCTGAGCCAGCCAGGTATGGACTGAAACCTCCACAAACTGTAAGCTAAATAAACCTTTCCTTTCTTCATTTTGGGTGTTGGGTATTTTGTCTCAGCAACTAAGTAAAGTAACCAAGACATGAGGGTAGGCTCTGCACTGCAGCACGATCTGGCTTCCTGGTTACAAGGTCAGGGGTGTCTGATCCGACTGAGAGTCGCTTGAGCCCTTTGAGGACACTGCCCCACAGTACACGCCATGAACGGCATGTGCGCACAGAGCCTCACTGCGGGCTTGAGGGCCAGCTCTCCTGCTTAGGAAGCACAGAGCGTGACCCCATGGAGCTCTCCGGCTTGTGTCCTGTGTGCCAACTGAGGAGGACAGGAGGACACGGCACACTCCAGAGGTTGTGAGGAATGAACACCTTTCTTCACAGCAGTTCTTCAAGGGCATTTGGCTGGAGGCAGTGCACACTGCATTTGGTTTATGTCCTGTCAGGGCTGCACTGTTGTGAATGGCTCTGGAGCTGGGGTCCAGGACAAGACTTCCCCTCAGGATGCACAGCTTTCCAGCAAGGCAGAGGCATCTGGAAAGAAGGCACTGAGCCAGAAAGGTGGGGTGTATATATTAGGGATCAGTTTCTACGTAGGTATTCAAGGATCATGTTTGCAAATCAGAGCCCATAAAGTGCAAAACATAAGAAAAGCATTTTATAAAACTCAGATTCTGACCACCAGAAGAATTTCAAAGTTTCCATCATGAGGAGACTCTAGAGTCTGACTCTGGGTCAGACCCCAATTTCACCACTTTTCAGCTGTTTGGCTGTGAGAAAATTATGTGGCTTTCCTGAGTCAGCAAAATGGAAATGAGCTGCTTCCCACTGCCACAGCGCTGCACAGTGACTCAGTGCACACACTGAGCCTCACAAACGCCTGCTCAGGGGAAACCCTCAGTGCCTGCATTAGGCATCATCAGCTCCAGTCCAAGTGGAGCTGCTCACTCAGAGTAAAACAGAGCAGGGTCCAGGAGAATGCTTGCTAAAGGCACAGCACCTCTGAAGCAATGGGTTTAGCTGGAAGAAGTCTGCTTCCTGAAAAGTGAAAAAAAAAGTGGTTAAAAAAGAAGTGTTTTTCAGAATTGGCTGAGTATTGGAATTGTCTGAGGAACTTTAAAAAGTGTCAAATCCTGGGCTCCACCCTCTAGGATTCTGATGTAATCATTCAGGGTGAGATTTGGCATTGAAATTCACAAAAGCTCTCCAGATGATGGGAATATGCAGCCAAGGCTGGGGACCACCTCCCTCAAAGGGCCTCTCCACGCCCTCAGATTACTCTTTCTGCAGTGTCATGCAAGTCTGCTAAAGTATACAAGGTAAAAAACAATTTAAGAACAGTATACTTCCAGTTAGAGTAGTTTAACTTTCTTAAAGAGGCAGGAAAATGATGGGTAAAGAGATTTAAGTCTCATAATGTATTTTTTTGTTTGTGTGAGACAGGATCTCATGATCTTCAACTGGCCTTGAACTCCCTATTTAGCTTAAACTGGCCTTGAACTCACTATGCTGCCCCTCTCTTGATCCTCCTGCCTTGGCCTGCCCGGTGCTGGGATTACAATGTGCTACCAGGCCACACTCAGTGTGTCTCCAGGTGTTTTCAGATGGAAGGTCTGTCTGTACCATAACTCAAGTCCCACTTGGCTCTTGATGTTTGGGGTGGTGTGGGGTGGAGGGTGTTGAGAGGATGCGAAAAATAAAGATAAGAGACAGAAGCTGAGGTCAGATGGAGACCTCTCTCTGGATGAGCAGAAAGAAATTGTGTTTATCTGTAAATTTGACAGTTAGTGTCACGTGACCCAGCTTTGTCTAGCAACTGATTGCTTGGGTTGTCTAGGGGCTTGGTGTTGTCTGGATGGAAGCAGCTTGATCATGTGGCTTGCCTTAGGTGCTCTTTGTTCTTGGACCGCCCCTCGGATTGGCCCTTCACATGTGTGATCAATTTCTAGCTTCAGCCACTCCCTACACTCAGATATGTAGAACCTGGGTCACTGTATGCATCAGGACGCACATGAACCCTGCCACTGTCACCATCAAGGGGGGCACTGAAAGGGAAGAGTCTGTGACAAGAATTAGAGGAACCTTCAGGGAAGGAATGGGGTGTGAGTAGGCTCCACCTGCTTTTCTGTCAAGGGACCCTAGAGGGAAGCTACGGTCTCGTATTCATCCCAGCCCTCTGAGAATAATTTAGGGGTCAGGGTAAACTTAGAAGCAGACAGAATAGGGTTTGAGGGTGGCATTTAAGAGCACAGCAAGCAGGGAAGCCAAGGACTCCTCATTTTGTTTTTGAGACAGGGTCTCACTTTGTATTTCAGGCTGGCCTTGAACTCTCTATATAGCCCAGGCTTCCCTTGAATTTATGGCAATCCTCCTGCCTCAGCCTCCCCAGTGATGGGATTACAGGTGTACACCACCACATCTAGCTAAGGGCTCCTTTTTTAAAGGAGGGGAGACAGGTATATGGAAAGAAGTCACTGGGAGGGGAGGGAGGGAGGATATGTCTAGTCAGTCTGAGGACAGTAACTAGTAAGTACATGGACTTTTGAGGACAACTCTGCAGTATAAATTGTCTCATTTTTCATCTGGAGATAGATTATCTGGGTTTGAATCCCAGCTTCACCACTTTGTACTTGGCCAGGTATATCATTTAACCTCTGAATGCCTCAGCTTCCCTATCTGTAAATTGATGATGATAGCATACATCTCACAGAATTCTCAAAAATTTTTAAATGTCTATTAATGTTTTATCTTTAAAAAAACTTTTTTGAGATGGTCTAGTTATGTATTCTAGGCTGGCCTTGAACTCATTATGTAGCCCAGGTTGGTCTCAAACTCCTGGCAATCCTCCTGTCTCGGCCTCCTTGGTGCTGGGATTACAGGTGTGCACCACCACACCCAACTCAGTCAGTGTTTTATTAAATGTAGTGGAATTAAATGTAAACAATGTCAAGTGCTCTGAATAGTGCCTCACACATACTAGACCATATTCATTACTAACATTATTTTTGATCTAGTTCTGAAGAATCATATTTAGGTCTCCAAAAATGAAAGTTTTGTTAAAACAAAAGAGACTCAAATGACAGGGGCTACAATATTATTAAGACAGAGATCTTCGCTTTGGGAGTGTTCTTATACTCACGGAACAAAGACCATCCTTTCACTTTAGCAGCAGAGGTGTTGAAAGGTGGTGATGCCTGAGATCAAGCTGTGGAAAGAACACCAATGTCAGGCCCAAGTCAGTGGTGTTCTCAAAGTGACAGCGAGGGATGCTACAGGAGAAAATACCTTGGAGACTGTGTCCTACAGGGAGAAAGCCAGGGCATCCAGCATTCCAGGTCAGGAATCAGTTTTGAGCACTTTTGTTGACATTGCTAGGTCTTTTTGCCTCCCTTGCCCTCAGGTGGATGTGAATAGCCGAGTAGCTCATCCCTGCACCTGAGGCCCAGGGCTCCACGGTACCATCTTTGGGAGAAATCTGCTGAATGTGGGGTCTGCACAAACTCTCATGAGCAATTTGTAGGGTTTGGGCAGCTTTCAAAATGTGAGATAAGATGAAGCCAGTGAGTAGGGACGCAGGCTCTCACTCTGTGCTAGGGTGGGTATGAACCTTGTGGCTTGTTTTGCAGCTCTGGGGAGGGTGAGGTACTGTGGATGTTACCGATTCGCAGGCTCAGAAAGGACAGTTAGATATTTTGTTAAGGGTGTTAATCAATTCTGGGTCCACTTAAATCATGATTTTACTTATGCTATATAAGGGTTCATGGACTCCCCAAATAGCTTCAGTCTGAGGAAGTCTAGAAATGACAATACTCAGATTCAGAATGTAGCATAATAAAGTAAAAAACTATTTGTGGGTTTCTATTGATGAGGATATCGTGGTTTGGGGCTTATTGTAAGGTGAACAATATAATACAGGACACATATTTTATAAGATTATTTATAATAGTCACCCAAAGAATCATATACAAGAGAGTACAGGAAACCTGTCCACACACTAAGGGCCAAAGAATCCAGCTGAAGGCTTGGCTCCTATGCTAATGCCATGCATGAGTCCAGGTAAAGACCTAGAGCTCATAAGATTGCCTCCCACGAGCCCAGCTGGCGGACCAGAGCCCACGATGTCTCATGCAGGCGTTTGATGGGTCTGCACTGTGAAGGCCCAAAGGTCAGTGGTGGAAGCTGGAAAGTCTCTGCCAGCAGGATGAAGGATCTGTGCTAGCAGGCTGAGGGATCTGCCCTGGAGCCAGGAAGTGATGCTCAAAATAAGAACCAAAGATCCCCTAAAAAGTACCACAGTCATCCTCAGCAACAGTGAGGTCCTGAGCTCCTCTGATGATCAAGATGGCTTGAGTTCCTGTCAGGAAAGCCAATGCAGCAGCTTCTCCAGGAGACTGGCAGTGTACCATCTTCCCATCCAGAGCCAGGAAGCGATGCTCAAAGTGAGGACCAGAGCTCACCCAGAGAGAACCGAAGCCATTCTCAGTGCCAACAAGGTCCTGAGCTTTTTGGAGCATAAAAACAGCCAAATTCATCAGAAAAGCTGCCATGAAAAGCTCCTCCAAAAGAACCAGCAGCTCCTTACAGCTTCTACCAGCTCCCAGAAGCCTTTTTTGTTCTCCAGTTCTGCCTCTTATGCTGACAGCAACAGTCCTCAGGCAGGCCTCCTGCACCCAGCACCATGCACGCTTACTCAGTTCACTGGGGGTTATAAATTGATAACCAGTTGTCAATCCACCACAGAGGACATCCTCTACTATTTTTCCCATAAAAGATTTTTCAAAGGCTTTAAACTTTTAAAAATTAATTAACATCTTACATTCAGCATCCCACGAATTTCACATCTGCCACTGACTTTTTCACTAATTAAAAGAGCTGTTGGTGGAGGAACTGTTAGATGTCCACACATTATGAATGAGGGCGTAATTAGAAGGCAGCGTGATGGCCCTGAATCAAGGCCAGCAGTTTTCTGTGGCTGTTGGTTTCAAGCAGGAGCCTAAAGTGGTATCTTTCTAAGGTCTGTTGGCCATTTCAGAACTTTAGAAATGTAATGGTCAATTCATTAGAAAGTAACAAATAACTAAATAAATTTATGAGAGAACTTCAAGATGGCGACTGGGTAGGCAGCAGAGAGAGAACCTTTCAGAGGAATGCCACTCAGACAAAGGACAGAAGGGAAAGAGGTGGGTATCCTGAACTCAGGAAGGATCTGAAATGGGAATTGAAGGCCTCGGAAAGACTGAGCAAAACCTCTGCTGGAGGAAAGGATCGGAGATCGGCCATGGCGCAGTCGGAGGGAGAGGAGAGGGAGGAAGTCACCGCTCCAAGCACATCCATGGTCTGTGCCCTTGTTCCGGCATTCACAGCTTCAGCTTCAGAGGCCCACGTTCACAGAAGCCTCCTGACTCGGCCAGGGGTGAGCTGAGTTCCGAGAGCTGGTCCAGGGCTGGAGAGAGGAGGGCGCAGCCAGGAAAGGAGGCAGTGGCGGTCGGGAGCAGTTGTCGGACCCAGTGTGAGAATGAGAGCTTGCGACAGCCACTGGGGCAGAGTCCCCACCCTGCCGCAACCTTCCTAATCAGCACCTGGAGAGAATCAATGCAACTAGTACACAGCCCACCAGGCCCGGCTCTGCGCCTGCCTGGAGGTGGTGACGCCCTGCCTCTCTGCTGGGTGAGCAGCTACCAGCAGAGAGCAGCGGGGAACCTTGGCAGCGAGCTGCAGTGGCTCCCAGGGATCTGGCCAGGGAGCGAACGGGGGCTCCAGCACTGCAACTGGAGGGAGATGCAGATGGAGGTGGATTTCACGGCTCCACGCCCTTCTCACTCCAATGTCAGGCAGGAAGCACGAGCTGGGTTGCCGGGGTTCACCTCCCACCCTGAATTCTCCCTGGGAGCAACTTGAGTCTCGGGGGCTTGAGCAAGCACCGCCTGTTTCTGGAAACAATGGGACGAATCCAGGGTCTTCAGGACTCACCCCAAACTATTGATGTGAGCACTAAGGGGGTCTCCTTGTAGCTTGCACAGATGAACCTTGCATGAACCCATAGTAACAGATTAGATGAAGGGCAGCACACGAGATACAGCGGACCCAAGAAGGTCCTCCAACTCTATTCTAGAACTAATCTTTAAACTCAGTTCATGCCCTGGGCTAACACAGTGAGAATGGGCTGGGGAGATTTCAGGTCCTCATAACAAGCATCGTGGGTTCATCCAGTGCCCAGCTGCAAGGGGTGGGGAGCAGTAATACTGGAGATAGGGAGGAGGGAGGAGGAGAAGAAAGGGCCTCTGGCATTGAGGCAATGGGACAGAGCTGAACGGGTCACTGAGGACGCCCTGACGGGGGCGTGTTACCCACGGCTGCTCCGCTGTGGGCCCTGCGGCTGCTTCACTGAGGGCCCCGCGGCTGCTTCACTGAGGGCCCCGCTGAGGGCGCCCCACGGACTGGACCCACCCCCACCCATAGCACGGCGACGGGGTGGAGCGGGGCGGTCCGCTGTGAGCATATATGCTTTTCCACCTCCAACCATGGCAGTTTGTATACACCCATGTGAGCTATAGTATGGTCTGAGGTAGCTATATCTCTTCCCAAGGCGAGAGTCCAGGGGTATAGATAAACCCAGGAGTACAGTTATTATCACAGGGAAGATGACTGACTGAGTGGTAGGGCAATGGAGATGAGGGAGGAGAAAAACTGAATGATCAAATGGGCCATCATCTGTGTAACTGAGCAACAAGTGAAGGTAACATTTATGTAGGACAGCATCTAGAGCTAATTCCCTTCTATGTTCTCTATAATTTGTATTTCCTCAATCGTTTTTGTATTAACAGAAGTGAAGATAACTTTATATTATACAGCATCCAGTGCAAATTCCCTACAGTCTTCTCTATAGTTTGGTATTTCCTTTAATGTTTGTGTGATAACTAATGTGAAGATAACATTATGCAGTACAGCATCTATCCAGTGCTAATTCCCTACTATGTTCTGTATGGTTTTGTATTTTCGATATTTTTTTGTGGCTTGTTCTGGTTCGTGTGTCTCCACTCTTTTGTCTTTAAAATACAATTAAAAAAGAAAAAAATAGAAGGGAGTGTGTTACGTAATGGACAGCAAGGCTGATAAGCCAGTGTTTGCAGCAATGGGAGAATCCCCTCCTCTTGTCCTTGGGGATGATTTCTATTAGTGTCTCATGGGGGCTCAGGCACAAATCCCCTTTACTAGTGCAGTAAGGTTATTTAAAACTACATAATCTTCGGAGAGAAGATGTCTTTTAGCTTCACAATCCAGTGGGGAACAGTATAGCCATCCAGCAGCGGCTGTCGGTTATAACCAGGTGAAGGCTGACGCCACCTCCACAGTGGTCCTGTGGCCACGTTTTGGGATGTTCTAGATAGTGCACCCTAAAGGGTCTCCTCTGGGGGGAGCCTGCAGTATAGCCTGGCTGGAGCGGTTCACCCCACTATGACGGAGAGCAAAACAGGGGCCAGACTTCCTCTTACAGGGCTCGAGCTGCAGGTCCCATCAGTGTTGTTCTTCCATTTACCTTTATCATTTTACTTAGTTGCTGAAGACAACCTACTTACTTAATGTATTTGTGTGTGTGTGTGTCCACGGGGGGGTTGGTACCAGGAATCGAATTCAGGGCCTTGTGCTTGCCAGGCAGGTGCTTGTGCCACTGAGCTCTATCCCCAGCCCTTCATTTAATATAGATTCAAATAAAGAGAACGAGCTATACATTTAACACACATTAACTTGTCATAGGAGGTAACGAGTGAAATGTAAGACATGTTACCTGTCCACACAAAAGTAATTAATGAAATAAAACATACACTGAAAGACAGTATTAGACAGGATATAAGAAGTTGTCAACTCACGCCAAAATTGAAGTATCCATGAAGGTTTTTGGAGATAGAGCCCCTGCCCCAGCCTTAGGAGGTAGTTAGGACATACTGAGAACTGGCCACTATGGTAGAGCTATAGATAAGAACCTGTTGCTACTGAAACAACACAGACCCTCGATGGGGTCCTGCTTCCATGTGGTCCTGATCCATTTGGAGAAGGACCTGACCATGGCATGTCTGTTGGGTCATCACTTGTGAGTCCCAGATAACACCAGCATGCTGTTAATACAATTGCCATTGCACTCTTGGAGAATATCTGTCCACTGTCAGCAAGACCGTCACACGGCTATCTGCAACATCATGGACATGTCCTGTTCCTTGAAGCCTGGTGACTTCCCTCCAGCTTGGCAGCAATGGCCTGTTCATCATCAGATACATTAGTCCAATGGTGGCCAGGATGTCTCAGCCATTGCCTTAGCCCACTTGACTACGTCAAGAGCATTTGCATAGGTATCATGCCCACCTCGCCACTCCTTAGGCCACAGCTGTCAGTCAAAGTCCACACAGGCTGAGGCGGACATGGCTGTGCACAGCTGCCAGTTGGCTCCCAACATGCTGGAGAGTGAACTCAGGACTGGCAGAACTTTTTTATTTTTTTAAGAGAAACCAGAACCCTGCATTTGTACATGAAATTGCCAGTTTTAAAAATGCTAACAACAAATTGAAATCCTTAAAAAGCTTCAAGTTAAATGAAACAATACACATGTAAAACTCATACTATGTTCATTTTATGTGTCCTGGACTAAATCTGCTTAAGACTGGTGATCCTAGTCTCAAAAACATGTAAACAGAAGTACTGAAAGAATCTCAAGATGGCTTAGAGGTGATTTTTGGTACAAGCACTGAATCACAGACTACAAGAAGGACCGTGCATTTCTGCTTTGTACCAACACAAGCTCTTTGGTGCTTTATCTATTTTTTTTGTCATTCAAAAGTTGGGAATTTTTTAAAATTGTGAAACATTTTAAATATGAATCTATTCTGTCAATACAGTGCCATACATGTCCCTTGAAAATGTTCTGGCTTTTCATGTATGTGTTTTATGATGTGATATTTTAGGGAAGAGGTAGGTAAGTCCTCTAAGCAAAAAATTTTTTAAAACTCAGGAATTTTAACTCATAACCTTTAAAACATTGAATAGAGTGATATTTGGCTAAAAGAACATTTAATCTTTGAAGGCACACCTGGCACTGAATGTTGACTTAAGGAACTGGAAATACTTCATTTTTACCAAAAACTTGTACAGAAAGTAAGATTATATTGACATTCCAAAGATATTGTTGTATCAACCTCCATCTTTCAAAACAGGATATGTAAGAGGGGTAGAATGCTGAATTCTGGGAAGTGGATTAGTTCATTTTTGATTGTACTCAGGTGCTCATTTATGACATTGAAATAGAATATATATAGTAGCATTCTCAAATGTAGATTTGCTGGTTGCTGCAAATTATTCTTTATACTCACTGAGTCATTTCAGCTCCGATTCCTGTATCAGGAATTGGGTACAGAGGAGACACAGCCAGCCACCTTCAGTGCAGAGATGAGCTGGTCCAACGCCCTCTAGGTTCCTCTCTCGACCTCAAGGGAGGAAGCGACAGTCAGAGGCAGTGGAGTGAGGAACAACTTTGGTTGGCATGCCTGGTTTTGTTTAGGTCATTGGCCTGGTCATCTGATTTTTCGCCATGCCAGGTCTTCTATATGGACTAGCAGAGGGATCAGGGTGATAGTTGAGTGACTGTGTCAAAGTGTAATTGAGAGAAGCTTAACTCAACCACCTCAGCAAATCCACATCCTAGGGTGTGGAAGACTCACCCTAGCATGGCTTGCACCCTGGATAGTATAAAGGGGAAATGAGGAAGGACAGATCTGTTTCTCGGGAGGAACTCCAGTCTTCGGCTTCACATTGGAAGTAGTCTCCTGGCTTCCCGTCAGACTCTTTAGCTTCTGGTGTAGCAGAAAATGCCCCACCCCAGCCAGTGTACTTTGGTTTCTATCAGTTGCCTAGGTGACAGTTCCTGTTCCAGTTTCTGTTACTTCTGTCTCTTAGACGCAGCTGGTCACTGTGATGCATACTGTAAGAACCAATCAAAGACAGCCAAGTATTCTGCTTCTGTATGCTTCCTGCTTGCACACTCCATATTAAACCATCAGAGACCATCAGAGATCAGGGCCTGATATTTTGGGAGTGATCCCAGTCAGTGCCCGTCGATGTAAATACATCTGCCTCCAAGTGCTAGGTGTCTTTTCCGTGTTTCTGTTTGCTATAGCTCTGGTGCAGATCCTTTGGCCTTCCATGGTAGACTTTCCAGCCGTCCAGCACAGATTCTTCGGTCTTGCATCGCAGACACATCAGGCTTCTGATATGGACTCACACAGGACACTACAGTGAGCTCCTGACCCTGGACTGAATCCTTCAGTCCCTGTGTGCAGTCAGACCCTCTGTGTGCTTCCGTATCTGGCTGCTGGTGGCCATTGTAAGCTAATCTTGCAAATTCTTATAGATTTGAAGACCTTGTGTTATATCTGCATCTCTAGTAAAACACTGACTGATACAGTTAGTTGAAACAATTGGAAATTTATTGACTTACACTTATTCCTTCTCACCTCCACCATCCCTGTCATAATTAATGAAAACCTCTACCTCAAGCCAAATGTTGCCTGTGGTGCTTTTTGATCCCCAGCCTCCACAGCCCTGTCTGTTTCCCTGTATATCTTAGATGCTGGATACAAGGTGCAAAGTCAGCTCGAGAGCCAGGTAGTCTTGAAGTTCTCAGTGCCGGCGCTAATGATGTGAGGGTCACGAGTGCTGTTTGGGGCGCTGAATGGTGGCCAGCAGCCTCCCCAGCCTCTGCGTGCTGGATGCCAGGAGCACCTGTTCCAGTTGTAGCTACCAGTGCTGTTGCCGGGCTTTACTAAATGCTCCCCAAGGGGGCAACATTGCCCCTCGCAAACAGACCTGAGTTCTAATTCTGACTTCGCCACTTATTAAGTTACTTTGCCTCTCTGAGCCCTAATTTGCTTTTCTTAAAATATCTTTCAATGCTCGTTATAAAAGTTAGAAAAGGTTTCATTTCTGGCATGTACTATGCCTCCAGAGTGCAGCTGTTACTACTTTTTTAGTAATCTGTTATTTTCCTGGATTATTTTTTGTAACTCCAGCTTTCTGGTGACAAAACGGTTCAAAGATTGTGGAGCTGAGAAAATTTCCTTGGCTTTGTAGCCTGCCATGTAAAGAAGTGTGGCTTGGATTACATCACCTAAAAATATAATTGGGGCTCTCTGTCTGAGAAAGCTGCTGTTTTCCACGTTCCTGAAGAGTAGAGTCAGCTGCCCTGGGAGTGTGAAGAGACTTCTGCCTCTGCTTGTTATTGAGGTTCTGGGCTTGGGTCTGCCTGCATTTTTCATTATGAGCAGGTAGGTCACCGGTGGTTTCTCAAGCCCAGATTTGAATTCCTCGGTCTTTGAGATTCAGGATTTAAAACAGATCCAAATCAGTGTAGCAGTAGAAGTTTGCATGATTTGAAAAGAGAGAACTATTTCTTAAAATAAATTTGGACTTTGGAAAATAAAAAGGACATTTGCAGTTGCTGGTCAGGGTTTAAAGAATATCTTCTCTCTACTACCTAACACATATACTCACTCTCCTCGTTCTGAAAATGTGCACACTTTTGCATAATTACACTGAAAAATGTTGCTCAAGAAATTAATGCACTTTTGTTTTGTTTATAAGAATGAAGAGGAAGAAGCCTAGAAAAGTAGACACATCTTAGTTTATCAAAAGCATGAGGCAGCATGGTGATTCATTTCCTCCCCTTCCCTCTCTTTACCATCTTTCCTCTCTTCTGTTCTCATCTCCTCCCTCTTCTCGTTGTTCCAGGACCTGCCATACACAGTAATGACAAATTAGTCTTTCCAGTATACTGAGTCTAGATGTCCCCCGAAAGCCTCATGCAGTCATGGGACAGATTTCTAGAGATTTTGATTGACCCATGGCCCAGTGCTGGGATCATGGCTGTGAGTGCTGCTTCTGCCCGGAGTGGGCAGCTTGTATACAAAGTAAGGGAGGGAGAGAGGCTTGCTCTTTCCACTGCGCCTCCCTTTTTGCTTTTGCTGGTTTTGCTGTTTTTCTGCGCCATGAACTGTTGCCCTCTGCCATGTGCCACCCTGCCTTGGAGCCAGCTGATTAGAGACTGAAACCTCCACAAACTGTGAGCTAAATACACCTTTCCTTCCTTAATTCTGAGCGTGAGGTATTTTGCCCCAGCAATGAGAGAAAAGTAACCAAGACACTGAGTGAGCCACATGTCAAATGTAAAAGTGTACTTCAGTTGTACAAAAATTTGTGTCAGTTTTAATTTTTTGGTAGGATAAGAGTGTCAAATACCTAGGATCCAAAGAGGAGCAAGACAGTCTCTGTGTCCAAGATACAGTGTCTTAAATGGAGAGAACATATGACAGAATTGTTGTGAAGGTTAAATTTAAAAATAAAGTGAACTTAAACTAGAAATTGATTGGAAAAGTGCTCACACAAAGTTTTGGGAGGAGAGGAGAAAGGAAGCAAGGAAAAAGGGAATGAAGAAGGAAGGAAGGACAGTATACATTAAAAATGAAACAAAATCTTCGTAGTTTGGAGAATATTCTAGGGTATGGAAACTGGAGGTAAACATGGAGAGACATACAAAATACCTGATTGAGTAAAGACAGAGGCCTTTGTTTAGGCAATAGCTTAAATATTTCCCAGAGATAAACACTCATCAGACAACATTCTGCAAAAATGAACTCTTTTGAATTGCTAGAATTCTTGTCTGAGTTCCTTACAAAATAATGCAGGAAAATAAAACACTGCCTTTTAGTGTCTTAAGCCATGTGTTTTTACAGCATGTGAGGCTAAGATTAGCCTATATTGTAGATACTTTGCATCTGTAAGGCACATCTAGAGAAAAACACAGCTGCCTGTCCTAAAGGCACAGAAAGATCCAGAGACAGACCTGTCCTTATTCACCCACTTAAACTCTCTCTGTGTGGGGCTGTAAGTTTTTAAAGTCACTGCCTGATAGGTACCGGCAGTAATTCCCTGCATTCCTTCGAAGTGTGCCTCTTGTGACTCCCAGATTTACAGCTGAATCACAAAATATTTTACTTCTCCTATGAGGAACAACAGCCATCTCTACATCTTTCACTCAGCTATTGGTCAGTATGATTAGCTTTTGCCCAGATAAGGACTTTGGGTCAATTGAGATCAGATTTTTGCCTCTGTTCAGGGCAAGAGGTTCCCAAGTCTTGGCTCATTTGAGAAAGTGAGAGCTCAGCAGTTCTGGACCCAGAAATAAAAGGCTGAGCAAGGTAAACAACTTGGTACCCCTCAAAATGATCATTTGTATATTTAGCCTTTGTTTAGTGGAGGTAGAGAGACATCACTTTTTTATTATTAAATGTTTTATACTTCTTTCCTAATACTTTCTACTTATTCCTAATGATTAAGACTTTATTACATATAAAGTTATAAAATTACTTTTTTTCTCTTTGTTCCATTGTAATTGTCTAGGAATTTTCCTACTTTTGGACTAATATCTTGGGAGCATGTTAAGATATCTGAATTGTAGATAATAAAATAATCACTTGTTCTCATTAACTAGCATGCTACCATGCTACATTTTGTTTGTCCCTTCACAACGCTGTTCACTGATTGGTTTCTGGACTTGTACGGGCCAGACAGCTTTTGGGAAGAATGGCTTTCCTAGTCCCACTTATCTGGTTTACTTGTTGAAAGCAGGGCCTATGTTCATTTTAGCAGTGTGATCTGTCGTCTGGAGGGAAACCCAAGGCAGCTGGCGCCATGTCTCTGATGTTTTCTTTGGAGCTGGCCAGCTGTGGACAGCTCTGGAGGGCCGGGTGGGCGCTAGCTCTGTGACGCCTAGTGCTCTCAGCCAGGGACTGCTCTCCCGTCACTCTCTGAGGACTCATTGTGGAGAGGCTGTGGACTCCCAGAGCCTTCTCCGGACAGACTGTGGACAGAGCACTGCCTACACCAGAAGGATAAGAGTAATTCCATTTGACTCTTATCCCCTTGTCTTGGTTACTTTTGTCTCACTTCTGAGACAAAATACCCAACACCCAAAATGAAGGAAGAAAGGTTTATTTAGCTTACAGTTTGTGGAGGTTTCAGTCCATACTTGGCTGGCTCAGGCGCAGAGTGGCACACGGCAGAGGGCAAACGTTCATGGCAGCAGAGCACAGCAAAAACCACAAGAGCAAAAGGGAGGAATGGCGGCAAGCAGCCTCTTTCCCTCCCCTACATTGTAAACAGGCTCCCCCCACCCAGGGGCCCTGTAGCACTCCCATAATCTCCATGTTCTCTTCTTCCACAGGCTCAGGCTGTGTACAAAGTAAGCACCCTGGCTTCCTGCTGAGTCACTCAGCCAAACCTCTAGATTCCCCAAGTGGACACAATGTATCAACAATGACACCCTTCTTGGCTGATTTAAACATTTCCAGCTTTCCTTTCAAAAAAATTTCTTTTTGGTACCAGGCATCTAACTGAGGACCTTGTGCTGGCCAGGCAGGTGCTGTGCCCCTGAGCTATACTCCGACCCTCCTTTCAAAACTTTTCTGTCATCCCATTCCTTTGGTGTCTATGCTCTTATTTCGTGGTCTAGTTTGTTGAGTATGTTACATGGGCTATATGATATCATCAGGATAGATTTTGACTTCTGAAATCAAGGGTGATTCTGGGAGCTCCTGTGGAATGTGGTGGGGGTGGAGCAAACAATATCTGTGATTTTGGAAAATCATTTAGATTACACAGGGTCTGGAATATTGTTTCTACATTTCCATTTGGTTTATTTTCTCCCCTCATTTATATATCTATTCATGTAATATCCCTCAGAGAAGCCTGTTAACAACCATACCATCTATATTTAGCCCTAGCATTTATCATCTTATTTAACTGTTTTTCATTTAAAATAAGTCACTGATACATGTATCTGTGCTCATCTTGGTTACTTTTTGTGTTGCTGAAACAAAAATACCCAACACCCAAAATTAAAGCAGGAAAGGTTTATTTTGGCTCACAGTTTGTACAGGTTTCATTGTGTAGTTGGATGGCTCCAAGGCAGGGTGGCACAGCAGAGGAGCACCACCAAAGGTAAACAGTTCATGGCAGGGCCTGGAGAAGGCAGCAAGCAGTGAGACAGCCGCAAGCCTCCTTCCCCCTTTATCCCATCCAGGCTACAAGCCCTCTAGGTGGTGCCACTCACACCCAGGGTGAGACCAGTATCCACACCCAGATCTGTGCTAAAACAATTTTTATCACACACTCCTAGTCTAGCATCACACACCCATCACACATCGCCTAAAGGCCCCATCCTCAAGGAAGGCATCTAGACACAAATCAAAGCACTGTTGATTACTTTCTTCTTTGGAATATAAGCTTACTTGAAGTAGGGTTTTTATCTGTTTTATATAGCAATGTATCTCTAGGAGTGTAAAAGAAGTAAACTCAGAGACAATATGAAGAATTGCTACTTCCATAGCAAGTAGGAATTAGAGAACTTGCCACCTCACGTCCAGGGAAATTCACAACTGGAGCTTAGAGCTGGTGAACAAAGGAGGATCGTGGTGTTTGAGGGTATCCCTCTAGCTCTGATTCCCAGCTCATCAGATGAGCTTAAAAATATGTGGTTTTACGCTATGACCAAGTACTCCAATTAAGAGTTGGGAGTCGATAATATCCAATGTTTTCTTTGGTTCTAAAATTTTAAGTCTTTAGAAATCCTAAAAATGTCATCAATTTAGGAAAAGTATGCCTTTTGACTTCCTCTGGGATCCTGGACTAGGCAAATTCTATCAATATCATATTGACAAGAAAGGGTGCTTAGGGGACCAGTGAGTTTGTCTCTTCTTTTTTCTTTTTTCCCTTTAGACTGAAGAGAATGCTTCACTAGTGGCAACTGGACAGAAACATGGCACGTGCGCTCTCCATTCTCCAAAGCAACCTTCACTGGCACAGATGTAGAGAAGTTTGGGAGTTCACAGCTGTCACCCGGGCCTTGGGCAAAGCTACAGAGAAGGTCAAGCTTGCAGCCTGAATTCAAACCACCTCTTTTCTCCGAGTCTGTTTTTTGCCCCATTTATTGCACTCCTCTGGCTGCCAACTGCCTTCTGAACTCTCCTCCCTGTGGCTGCTCTGCTGATTGCACAGAGACTCATCTTGTTTCTTCTTTGCTGAGCTGGTGTTCTAGTTCCTGAGTCCCACCCACTATGGTGTAGCCCGGTTCATCAGAACATTTACATTACAGGGTAGTGGACAGTGTGGAGAAACAGCCCGGTGCCGCCTTCTGGGGCCTGCGGAGTCTGGACTGCTGTCTTCCATCTATGTGGAGCCTGCACAGTAGCTAAGGGAATAGACAAGGCTTGCTCTGGGGATGGGACTCAGCAGTCACGGCCTTGAACGTGCCAGAGCCCCGTGCACAGCCTGATCCTCAGCGGGCTGAAGGTCCACTCTTTGGCCTTGTCTTTGTAATCAGATCAAACTAGCAAATCATGGTTTTCAGACAAAGGGATTTCCTAACCGCTGCAAGTTTTATGTTCTTGTGGCACAGACTACAAAAATGGACTCTGTGATTTGTGGAACCAGGGCAGAGACCTGGAGACAATCCTAGTTTCACAAAGAATATTTGCAATATCTCTTTTTTTACTGTCTTTGTGTGTGTGTGTGTGTGTGTGTGTGTGTGTGTTTTGTCTCTTTGATACAGGGTCTCACTATGCAGTTCAGGCTGGCCTTGAGCTCACTTTGTACCTGGGCTGGTCTCGAACTCATAGCAACCCTCCTGCCTCGGCTGAGTGCTGGGATTACAGGCATGTGCCCGGCCTTCGGAAGTGCTTTATGTCTGTTTTTATATTAGGCTAATTAAGTGAGTTGCGAGCTATTTCCTAGTACTGTTTTCTGAGTTTGTGGGGCATTAGTATTATTTCTTTCTAAAATGTTTAATGGCGTTCACTTGTGAAGTCATCTTGACCTGAGGCTTTCTTGTAGAGAAGGTTTTGGTTTTTCTTTCAAACCAGAAATTCGTTCTATTTATTAATATAGATCTCTATGTTTGAGAAACACGGAGATTGTCTATTTTTGTGTCAATTTTGATAATTCATGACTTTCAAGGAATTTATTCCAAGTTGTTAAATCTGTCATGGAAATAAATGTTCATTATATGTTCCCTGTCTTCTAAAGTGGCCTATAATCTGTAGTGCCAGTGGCTATTTTTTTCTTGATCCTGAAGCTTTATGTCTTTCCCGTTGTTTTTGCCTTGAGCAGTCTATGGTTTAGCATAGTTTCACAGATCTTTTCAAATAACTAGATTCTATTTTCATTGATTTTCCACTATTGTTTATTTTTTTATTGATTTCATCTCATTTCATTATATCCTTGATTCAACTTACTTTGGATTTAATATAAGCATCTCTAGTGTGAGCATTAAAATCCAAAGTTTCCCAGCTTGCACTGCTTTAACCACATCTACGTTCTGATATATTTTGTTTCCACTGTCATTCACTTCAAACTATTTTCTAACTTTCATTGTAATTTCTTCTTTGCCCCAAATATGAAACAGGTAAAAAAATGGAAGCATTCTTTATTTACATTTGCAACCTGACTTTTTACTTAGTAAGAAGAATGCCTTACTACTACTTTTCTGTACCACCATTTTAATTAATGTATAGCTCTGGGATTTATATACATATATAGCATACAGAATTTATTTCAATCAGTCTCCTATTATTGCATAACTTAGTTATTTCCAAATTTTTAGTTACAAATTACTTAATAAATATGCTTATACATTAATTTTTGTGTAATTAAGAATTTGTTTTTGTATAATTTTCTGTGAGTGAAATGGTTGGGTAATCTTTCACGGTGGTTTTCTGTTTCATACTGACTTCTTGGCTTGAGTATACATTTTTTACATGGTTAATCAAATCCATTTATTTGGCAAAATTGCCCATTGTTTGATGATTTCCTCTAAACATTTATACTTGTCGGTGAATGGCTTTTATAAAAAAATCTTTCTACTGAATATTCATATTGAATTAAGGGACCAAATATTTGTGTATTACATTTATTGCCACTTGCAGGCCCTTTTTCCCCCAGAGGTGATGTGGTTTGTGAGCTACATCAACTCATAGGAATGGCTAGGCCATCACAGTGATATGTCAACATGTGAAACTTGGATGGGCAGGACATCACATACAACATTTAGATTTTCATGCTTTCTTGAAAAATTAAGAATTCAGCAATACTTGGCCAGCATTCCTAGTGATAAGAATCAATGGGAATGCAGTATTTACTTCACTGTAGATGGATATATGCTCTTTCAATTTGCCACAGTTTTCACTTGACCATTGTCACTGGCTTGAAACAGCCTGATTCCTCACAACCCCTAGTCTTGTAGTGTGGAGGACCACCTAGTGACTCTCCTTGAAGGAGGAGCGATTGCTTCCGTTCTGGCTGAGTCTGACCCTATTTCCATGTATTGACATGCACAAAGCTGGCTGAGATTTTGCCTTACCCCTTCAATTGGCTTTAAGCAATGCATATTGGTCTAGCCAAGGTGCTGATGGTAGTCTTTAGAGATGACAGGCATGTTTTCCCGAACCCCTGTTGCTCCCTCGAGTGAGTGGGATGAGGCGGGATGTGTGAGCCAATCCTCTATGTTGTCGGCTGGGATCGAGCCTCAGGGATAGAAGCTATGACTTCCTGGGGCTTCAAAGATTAAGCACTGACCCCAAAACATTAGATACTGTCTCACTCTTTCCACATATCCTTCTCTCTGCGTATGGCAGAGGTGAGTGTAGGTCTCCTACCTGGCCCAGCTCGTGGCACTCACATATCTCCCACCACTCTCAAGTCACTCATCCTCAAGCCACTCCCTTCTTCACAAATGAATAAAATCTGGGTTCAGTCCTGGGTATAGGCCTTTGTTCCAGATGACCATCGTCATGGCTCGACTTAGGACACCCATAACTGTAAATATGCCTTAGTGTCTTTATTCTCGCCAGGGGTTGCACTGGAAGAGGTAGGTTGGAATTAATTTGCTAGAATTCCAATAACTTTTCATGGGATCACAAATATAAACTTCTGGGGCCATGAGGAGGACTGGGAAGGACCCTCTATATTGTAGGAAAGAATCTACTAGAAGATTAACACTAATTAGGCATTGGCAATCCCCAAATCACCATTCCATGCCATGTTAGTGTCTCTATATGGGGCATAAAATCACCTAGAGCTCGTGGCTGGTATTCTGTCATGGCTACCTCCCCTTTCTTCTCCAGTGAATTCTAGATATTCATCTGGTAACCTATCAGACTTATCCTTTCAAGAGAAACTTAACTCTTTTGAGTTACACAACAGAGATCTTTTCCATGTTTGTAAGAGCTACTTTTCTGTTTCTGGGACAAAACACCCAACAGCCACAAGCTAGAGGTTTATTTTGGCTCAGTTTCAATGGGTTCAGTCCATGGTTAGGCAGCTTCAGGGCACAGATGCCATGCCAGATGACAAGGTGGAGGAAGGCATGGCAGCCTGGAAGAGGAGCTTGGGAGGCAAGCCTGGCACCAGAACACGCCCTTGCAGGTGACTGGTGTCACATAGCACCTCCATGATCCAAACACATGACACTTTGGGGGGACACTTTTTTGAGATATACAACAGAGTATATCTGTTCTCTATGCTTTTATAATAATGAGTTTTCTAGTCAAATGCTTATTATTTATAGAACTATGCAAATAGTATCTATCCATATAATAACTTTCAGATTTTTTATGTCTCAGTTTGAATAGTATATTGAAGTAATAGCTCTTACTGCTCAATTTTGTTAACCTAGGCAGTCTAGGTTGGCCTTGAACTCCCTATGTAGCCCAGGCTGGCCTCAAACACACAGTGACCCTCCTGCCTCAGCCTCCCAAGTGCTACAGGATTACAGGTGTGCACCACCATGCCAGGCTACCTCTAAGTTTTTAATAGTTTTTTTTTTTAAATTTAGCCAAATATATATGTTTGGGATTAAACTGTTAATATGAGAGGTTTGCCATTTATTTTCCTATCCTACCCAGCCAAAGAGAACTCTAATTACCAAATCAATTTCCAGATTTCTCTTCTCCATACACATAGTATTCTTTTCTGCCAGGAGAGCAGTGACATCATTTGCCGTGACACAGTGAGGCATGAGAAGGTGCGGAGAGACAAAGGACAGAGAGCAATGTGTTGGGAGAAGTCACGGGGATTGTAAACTGAAACGCTCTGTGTTGGCACAAGTACAAGGGGGAGGGTAGAAGATGAAAGAGTTTTAATAAATATTGTTATGGGTTTTGAATTTGGATCTCCTTTATAGTTCTTAAGAAACATAAGTAAAGGTTTTGTAATATTTTGAAATCACTTTTGTCTAAGAGAAGCTGTTTCCTCATTGCAAACCTCCTCTGAGACTGACTATCCCAGGTTTCTAGAAGCTTATGAAGAGGTTTTCCCTGCCTGTGCCCTTCTTGGGTTGTGCTATGATTGTGTTCACTTGCTCTTCATGAAACAGGGAGTCCTGAACACCTGTTCAAACAGAGTTAAGGTTGCTCCTTCATTGAGGTTTGGACCCTCTTTTAAAAATTCAAGGTCAGACAATTGAGACAGGTATTTCTGTTCTCTTTTCCTGTTTGTATTTTTCCTGCTTTGGTTTTTCAGAGGTGCAGAGTCCACTTCAAATGTCATGCTGCTTCTGGCTCTAGGATTTGATTTCTTAAACATGTCCCAGGTCAACCAGAGGGTTAGAGTTTATTTCTTTTCAAAACCAAACCCTTGCCAAGTGAAAGGAGAGATGCCCATGTTTAGATAAAAGTGCTTGATGTCCAAATTCTGAAGTTTGTTGGCATCTTATTGCTCAGCGTGATTTCTCCTACCCTGCAGGGCGTTTTGCTTAATGGTTTCTCAAGAACAGTATAAAGAGACTTCAAAGCAAGCCCAGGTCTCAGTAACAATGCTCCAATTCTAGTTTGCATGAGTCACATGTCCAAACCCTTGAATAAATCTGTAGTTTTTCCCATAAACACTGATGCCCATAAAATATGTCAAGCTACGTTAACAAGCCATATTAGATATCACACGCTACTGTGGGAATAAACCAGGTAAATCTCATGCAAAGACCTCTGTGGAGGGTAGAGGGAGGAGATGAACATAAACTAGATTTTAAATGTGCAATATTAAATTAATTTGAAGATATCTATTAGTAGTGGTCTGCTGCTGTTGTTAGATACACACTTGTCATCAGGAACTGAGTGTATTAATGGGATGTGCTGTGCATTAAATCATTATGCATGTTCCAAAGGGAAGATGCATAACCCTAAGAAGTTTGTCTTCATGGTTATTTATTCCATGGGTCAAGAGGAATATGAGCTATTTATTACCACTAAAGTGGTTTTCACCTTATTGAACCGTGCACATACCTATAAAACATGGCTTTATGAGGGGATTTATTTTAGCTCTTTTTATGGTTAAAAAATGGAGTGCCAATTCTCACACTTGAAAAGTTATTGAACCCTTCTTTTACTATCCTCTGCTTGTAGAATTTAGCCTTTCCTCCTTTCAGCATTTATGCTGAATTGGGTACTTGTCATGGCCAAGTCAGTCCAAATAGGAGCATTTTGGAGAGTGCAGGCCCAGGGAAATGCTTAGGCCTGAGAGGAATGACTGCCATAATGAGTGCAACAACCTAAAAAAGTTACTATGAAGGATTGTGGGAGCTCATTCTCGGGGGTATTAGTTTGTCATAGATGGCTTTTAGCAGATTGAGATAAAGACCATCTATTCTAGTTTTCTGTAGGGTTTTTTAAAATCATGAATGGTGTCAGACTTTGTGAAATGTTTTTTCTGCATCTCTTGAGATGATCACGTGGTTTTGTCCTTGGCTCTGTTAATATGATTTGCATTGTTGAACCATCCCTGCATCCCTGGGGTGAATCCCACTTGGTCATGGTGTATAATCCTCTTGATGATTTGCTGTGCTCTATTTGCCAGTATCTTACTGAAGAGTTTTTAATCTATGTTGATTAGGGAGATTGTCCCCATAGTTCTCCCTTTTGGTTGGGTCCTTCCCTGGTTTTGGAATCAGGGTCATGCTTGCTTCCAGGAATGAATTTGGGAGTACTGCTTCCCTTTCAATTTCATTAATGAGTTTGAGAACTAATGGCATTAGGTCTCTAAATTTTTTGTAGAATTTGGCAGTGAATCCTTCAGGGCCTGGCCTTTTTTTATGTTGGTACGTTTTTAATTACATCATCAATTCCACTGACTGATATTGGATTATTTAGAATTTTTATATCTTGATTCAGCTTTTATTATTTATATATATCTAAAAAATCTGTCCATTTTTTCTGTGTTTTCCATCTTATTACAATACAGGTTCTTAAAGTAGGTATTGATGATCTGGATTTTTTTAAGACCTGTTGTGATTTTATCCTTTTCATTCCTAATTGGATGGATTTTAGTCTTTTCTTTCTTTTTTTGATAATGTTGGCTAGAGGTTTGTCTATTTTATTTAATCTTCTGCGGAATCAACTCTGATTCATCATATTGTTTTCTTAGTCTCTATTGCATTAGTTTCTGCTCTGATCTTTATAATTTCCTCCACTGTATGAGCTTTGGACTTGACTTGCTCTTCTTTTTCTAGAAGCTTGAGATTCAACATTAAGTTATTTGCACTGTCTCTGTTTTCCTGATATTGATATTCACTGCTATAGATTTCCATTATAGGACTGCTTGCATTCTGTCACATAAATTCCAGTATGTTATATTGACATTACTGTTCAATTGTAGGAACTGTCTAATTTTTTCTTTCATTTCATCTGTGAGCCATTGGTTGTTCAGGGGGGGTGTTATGTAATTTCTACATGTTTATGTAGTTTTTGGTTTTTTACCATTGATTTTCAAGCCTGATAATATGCATGGGATAATTTCAATTCCTTTGCATTTACTTAAGCGTGTTCTATGAGCTAGTATGTGGTCTATTTTGGAGATTGTCCCATGTGCTACTGAGAAGAATGTGTATTCTGATTTGTGGGGTGGAACATTCTGTAGACTAAGTCCATTTGTTCAAAAGTTTGGTTCAGTTTTGATATTTGTTGACCTTTTGTCTTTGATCTATTTGTGACAGTGGGGTATTGAGATCTCCCTTTACAGTTGTGTTAGTACTTATTTGCTTTTTATATCCATTAATATTTGTTTAATATACTTGGGTGAGCTGGTATTGGTGCATATATATGATTGTTATCTCTTCCTCTTGGAATCTTCCCTTAAGTATGTCATGATCTTCTTTGTGTCTTTTCATCAGTCTTGGCTTTAAATTCACTTTGTCTGCAAATAAAATATCTACTCCTGCATTTTTCTGGGTTCCTATGGCATGGAGTACTATTTTCCATCCTTTGATTTTTCAGTCTATGAATTTCTTTTTGAGTTAAATGTGTTTTTTTTATGCAGCATATGGTTGGATCTTGCTTCTTGGTCCATTGTGCCAGTTTGTTTCTTTTGATTGGTGAATTGATATCATTTACATTGATGTTATAACTGATGTGTATTGACTTATCCTTGTCATGTTATCCTCCTGTTGTTGGTTTTCCCCCTTCTGTTTAATTGCTTGCTTTGCCTGGTGGATTTATTCTGTTGGGGTTCATGGCATTGTAGTACTCCTTATCTCTCTCTACAATGCCCTTCAGAACATTTTGTAGTGCAGGTTTGGTGGTCATGAATTTCTTCAGGTGTTCTTTATCATGGGAGTGTTTTATTTCACCATCAATTTTGAAAAATAGTTTTGCAGGGTACATCAGTCTAGAGGCTGTTTTCTTTTAGAGCTTGAAATACTTTAGTCCAAGCTCTCCTTGTCTTGAGGTTTTGTGATTAGAAGCCTGCTATGATTCTGATGGGCTTTCCTTTATAGGTGATTTATTTCATTTCTCTGACACTTTTTTTTGAGACAAGGACTCACTAGATAGTTCAGGCTGGTATTGAACTCACTGTATAGCCAAGGCTGGCCTTAATTTCATGGTGATCTTCCTATCTCAGTTTCTCAAGTGCTGGAATTATAGACATGTGCTACCATGTTTAGCTTCTAACAGACTTTAATATTCTGTTCTTGTGTTGAATTTGTGAAATCTTGATTATGATATGCCTTGGTGTAGATTTTTTAATCATGGCTAATTGGAGTTCTAAATGCCTCATTCCTTACTAGGGAAGTTTTCCACCATTATTTTTGTGAGCAGTTATTTTGTTGTTTTCATTACCTCTTGTTTTTTTTGTTGATCTTGATCAACTTATGTTATTTTTCTTTGAATCATCTAGCAGTTGTTGGATTATTTTGTGGTTCCTTGCTATTTTCAAGAAATCTTTCTTTTCATGATTTCTAGCTGCAATACTGTCTTCTCGATCTGATAATATGTTCTTACATTTGTTCTTTTTGCTTCTTATACTTTCAATTGAGTTTTTAATCTTCTGGATTTTCTATGTTTATTACTAAAAAGCAGAAGGGGGGGTCTCTGTACTTTAGAATAACAAAATATAATAGCAAGCAGACTTCATTTAATCTTTTCATTGTTGATGTTTTGTAACAGTGTAATCTTTCAGAAATGAACTATACGCATAGCCTGGAAATGTTAGGGGATTGTGGGGGCCTGGATTTCTGTTTAGGAAAGTGTTAATATGTATTTGAAATTTCATCTGATAGCCACTCTGTAATACTCATTACTCAACAGAGGAAATTTTCAGCCCTGGTTTTTAATTTTCTTCTCTTGTGGGTTTGATGACAGACCTCAGTGTTAGTTTAACTTCGTTTCTTCCAGGCAAGATTTACTTAATTTGGTAGCAAATAAGTAACCCTGTTACTAACGTTTTGTATATTGGGGCCACATGCTCCTTATGGCTTGTGGTGTGTCTGGAAAACAAAACAAGCATGGGAGAGGAAGCTTAGCTTTTTAAATGTATCTAGAAGCATGCTCAAGGATATTCAGATAAAGTAACTATTTATGAGTTCCATCAGGCTACAATAAATTCCAGCAACATGGCCCTAAAGTCAGAGGTGTGATTATTCTTACTTGTCAGAATGTAAGTCTGGGGGGACTCAGGAAGATGGCGACCGGGTGAGCAGCAAGGGAGCGAACCTCCTTAATAAACACCACCAGCTCGAGACAGACTTGGTGAGCATGAATGCCGGAACCTCGGCTGGGAAGTTTAAACTGGGCGTATTTCTCTGAGATGCCGGGGGAGATGTGGTAGGGCGGACCAGGCTGCCGGGGCGAGACGTGGGAAAGTCCCAGA